>JADBJO010004209.1:45000-57500 GCA_016801955.1 Conus betulinus | reverse complement strand
TCCCAAGAAAAAGTATATGGTATACAAGATATGGTGTGTGCTTTAAACTCTGTGGATGGTCAGTTTGCCTAGTGAATGGTCTCAGATATCAAGTCTTTCTTCTTCTTCTTCTTCTTTTGCATGTGTGTGTGTGTGTGTGAGTGTGTGTGTGTGTGTGTGTGTGTGTGTGTGTGTGTTGTGTGTTTTTTTGTGACCATGCATTGATGAAACTGAGGATGATTTTCATGATGCCGCATGGATCTATTTCTTAGCTTGAAACTGCTGGACAGGGCAGTCTGTCTAATCAGTTGGTTTGTATTTCCCCTGGACAGAATTACAGCGTACAGAATACTACCTAAGACAGACTTTTCAGTTGTGTCATTTCATTGACTTCTATAAAGTTATCCTATCCTATTGCTTCCCCGTGACCTTTGCTGATGTGATGAAGTGCACACCATCTTCTTCACTGCGGTGACATCTTGTTGAAAAAAGCTGAAACTGTACCACCAGGCGTTACTGCACACCACCAAAATCATTTGGCAGCCGGGCAGGGTCTTCTCTGGCAGGTAGTGTTATGGCTGCCGGTGCTGGGACTGCAACAGAATGAGTGAAGTGACTGTGTACTGGGGCAAGGGAAAGAGTGAGTTGGGAGAGTGCCAGTGGGTAGGGGAAAGTGGATTGAGACAGGAAGGAAAATATCATTCAGTCGCTTATATATATATATATTTTTTTTTCTCCTTTGCAGCAATCATTGCTGTTCTCTTCCCGTCCTTTGTGGACTCAGCCTTCAGCGTCAGCAGCACGTGGAACGCCCTCATCACGTCCGCTTCCTTCGTCATGGCCAAGTTCCTCTGCCCAGCCGCGCGCCTCTACGTTGCCCTGGGCATGCTGGGAGCCGCGCGGGTACTAGGCTATGTGGCCGTAGAGGTCGTTCATCGGCGCAGCCTGAAGATCTTCAACAGGGACGACCACCAGTACATGCTGATGAACATGGATGGTGAGATGGGAGAAGGGGAGGAGGAGGGGGAGGAGGAGGCGGGTATGCAGGAGACTGAACTGAAAGAGAACGGACAGCTGCTACAGCCAGAAGAAGAACAACAACAGTGTGCGGAAGTCTGACACGAAAAAGCCCAACAGGCCTGAGGGGAGTAAGCAACAAACAAACAAAGGAAAAAAAAGAGGAAAAGAAAAGTCCAGTGGTGAGGCCTTAAGGACAGACCGCTGTAAGCATCACACTGTTGACAGGACTCACTGCAGGCCTGAATGACAAGGCAAGGGATGCTGCATTCAGTCCCATGGATGGGAGCAGTTCCGTATTATACAGATTTCCGTTTTGGCAATTGTTTTCCCTGTTTGCACTTAAATGGATGTGCGCGCTGGTTCTCCAATCCATATTTTTTTTATAGTATAAAACTATATAGGACTGAGAAGTATCAGATTAAGGGTTTGTATCAAAGGAGTACGCTGTAAACTGTCCTTAAATGTCAAGCTTTTGTCAGCACCTTCCCCCCCCCCCCCCCCCCCCCAGCAGGGCATTGCCCCTACACCTCACCAGGGGCCTTAAAGCTGCCCCTGGACCTCAGTTGCAACCTGTTCGGTATTACAAACATTTCACACTCCCACCCATACAATCCTCACTTGGACAGCCAGTTTGTAGCGGATTTACTCTTCAGGGTCAGCATCTGTGTGTGTGTGCCAACCCCTCCTGCCGTTGTACAGATTTATGAATGGACTTTATGAATTGAGGTTCCATGTGTGTAGATGAAAACGTTAATGAGACAAGACCACCCCCCCCCCCCCCCCACACACACACACGCACACACACTGGCATATCTAGATATCACTACCAAAGATGGAATGTCAACCTCTGGTGGGATTAAAAAGAATTTGTTGTTTCAAAAATTTCATGTGAAAGCGTCCAAGGCTTTGGCAGTGAGAAATGTACTTCTTGAGATGATTGTTTGTGTGGAAAATCAGTTGTGATGCCATTTTCTTGAATGGGGGTGGCCCTGGTCTGGGTTCTGAAGGAATAACTAGCTTTACAGGTTTGCTAGCTGATTGGAGATATAGGGTCAAAGACTGTTTATGTTGCTACAGTACAGCATTTCTGAACACTGCGTCTGGTAACTCAGTATTTTCATGTATTTGAGAGAGAGAAAAGAGAGAGAGAGAGAGAGAGAGAGAGAGTCTAAGATATTGCTGAGAGGTGATTTCTTTTTAAGTGTGACCTAGTTGTTGTGAAGAATGGGTCGTGACACTCCTGGTCAAGGTTTACTCATTTATTTTTTTAAATGATGGGTCTTTTCCTACATAAGCTCACCACAGGATTTCTTCAGAATTGTTCAACTGGTGGGGTTCCTAAATTGACTGGTCTGTATCTTGTACAGGGTGATGGATAGGTACTGCCTGTGCTTCAGTAGTTGTTGATGTATAGTCTGTGTTGGGGATGTTCTACTAGAGCTTGCAGGCATCCAGTAGAACCCAGTAACAATAGGATCCAGTACAGATAAACAGTTTGTTTGCTTTATGGGTGAAGTTGATGGTAACTGCAGGCAGATGTGTACTGGGCCCAGTTAGCATTATTAGGACCTGATGGCATTGTTCAGTGCCATGGTGTTCTGCAGATCCCCCCCCCCCCCCCCCCCCCCCCCCCCCCCCAGTCATAATGGGATAATGTCACCAAGTTCATCTCACAGCCTCCACCCACCAGCAACGACTCGCAGATGGTATAAGATTGGTCTATACCCAGTCTGCTGACTGTACAGGGAATAAGGTTTGTTTCCCAGTGATTTACAGGTGTAAAGTGTACGCGATAAAATACAGGTATTTGATCTCTGCGCAAAAGGCATTTTCAAGTAGCTTTAACTTGCAGGGAAAGTTAAATGTATAGATCGACCATCTTTTCAAAGTCAGCTTTCCCCATATGCTTCATCAACCCTGGTGGTGGACTTTACAGTTGAATATATCACTAACTGCAAGAAAAAAAACAGGGTTGTTAAAAAGCTGATGATTAAAGCATTTGCTGATTGGCATGAGGGGCAGAATTTGATGCCAGTGTGAAAGAACAAAATATTGAACTGTTCGACAGCTTATTGAATTTTTTTTTCTCATTTCTCATTTTTTAATCTCTTTTTGGTGTTGACTTGGAGTTCTAAAGTGCATGATTTTTGTTGTAGATTTCATCCTATAATGAAAGAAGATGGGTATACCAGCCCTTCCCTCAGGCCATGCCATACACACATGTATGCACACATAGACATGTGCACATACAGAGGCACACACACACACACACACACACACACACACACACACACACACACACACACACACACACACACACTGCATACACTGGCGCACACACATATAGGTACGTGCTCACTCACCCACGCACACACATACACACACACATACACATGTACCGTCACCACAAGCACACGTTAACAATGGCACAAACAATATTAGGTAGGAACCCAAGGTCTGACAAGCGCGATGGGCTAATGTGCCGGTCAGACATCTGCCAAGTCGTAGCCATGATCCATGAGCTTTAAATCATGTGCAGTGTGGCCTTGAAACTTAGCGGATGTGGTGTGTGTGTGCATGTGGACAAGTCCGCACACTGTGAAATCTTGGTGAAACTGAAAATGAAAGGGGCCTAACTCCCAGCAATTATACTTGTACATATCATGACAAATCCTGTGCCAGGTGAACTGAAGAGTCAGCATTCGTATCTGATCATGACAGATTTGTTTGAATTGCTGTGAATAAGTTGTGATTGTTCTTTTGATTTTATTTGATACTGTAATTTGATTGAACCTGTTGACACACACACACAAAAAAGAAGAGAAAATCTGATACTCAGCAGTGTGTCACACTGACTCGCTATAGAGCAGATTTATATACATATTTTGGTGCATGTATTAAAATCTATAAAGAAAGGTCACACAAGAATGGTCCTTTGAAAGATAGGGGATGGTAGGGAGGTGGGAGAGGAGGAGTGAGGGGTGGAAGGGAGAGGGATGGGGGCATGGGGGAAGGGGTAAAGGGGTAGGTTTGTGGAGGGGAAAGGGGTGGATGTAGGGATGGGATGACAGGGCAAAACTTTGAATGTCTTGTACAACTGGCACATCAGGTTGATACCAGAAAAGTTACGATCATGCCAAGACATTTTGATGTCACATGTAGAGAAGCAAGATAGGTGTACCAGCCAAATGTGTCGTTTTTCTTCATCTATGAATGCTTGATTTGGCTGCTTAGCATTAGGTAATATTTGTTGAAAGGTCCAAAGAGAGCCTGTCTCTCTGTCTCTGTCTCTCTCCATCTGTCTCTCTCTCTTTTTCAGACAACACCAGTGTACATGAACCTTTAAAAACCATTTCAAACACCTAAAGTACTAAGGTTTTAAAACTTACCCCTCCCCCACTATCCCTGCCCCCCCCCCTGCCCCCCCCCCCCCCCCCCCCCATTCAGTAATTATGAAAATTACAAATGTGTCTTGTCCTACTGGCAACAGTTATCTTGGTGGATTTGGATTTTGGTTTGAATGCTTGTTTGCTTTTTGGTTTTTTTTTTTTTTTTTTTTTTTTTTCATAATCTTGTTTTGAATTTTATCTCCTTATCTTAAGGGTAGGATAGGGGATTTTTTTTTTTATGGCTGCTAGTTTTGAATTCTGTCTTGTTTGTTTAGGTGTGTGTGGTTTTTAAGTTTTTTTTTTTTTTTTTTTTTGTCTGTTTCAATGCTTGCAGCCCTTTTGCTCCTGTCTCTGTCTGTCTGTCTCTGCCTGCCTGTCTTTCTGCCTGTCTCCCCCCGTGTCTGTCTACTGTCTCCCCCTTCCCCCCCCCCCTCCCACCCTCTCTCTTAGCACTTTCCCTTGCTGATCCTACCCTGAGTGGCAATGTCCACTAAAATGGCAAGATCATCAGGCATGTACATCCAGGTGTGTTTCTGCTGGCGCTTTCGCAGTTACCGAAGCGCTTTCTTCTTTTATTCACCAAGATGAATCGAGCCTTTATAGGAGCAGTTTACATATTGAGCAGTTATGACATTTTTTACAGCAGTTATGACATATTGGGCAGGTATTATTATTCATTTTTTACAGCAGTTATGACATATTGGGCAGGTATTATTATTCATTTTTTAACAGTTGGATTGAATAGGAACCCGAAAAATTTTGTTAAAGAATTTGTCTTACTTTTCTTTTTTTTTTTTTTTTTTTTTTTTCTTCCTTTCCATTTTTTTTTCTTCATCTCAGGTTGTAGGACATCAGTGCATGGCCATAGAAGGTAAGAGAATCATGACAGTATTCTCACCTGTGTGGATATCCCACAATTTTTAGTTTCTCAGGATGTTTGCAGATACCAGCATACCTATGCTCAACACGGAAAAAAACAGGAAAATCCTATTTCTAACCTTGTTCTGAATTTCTTTGGGCTGGTATATTTTTTTTTTATTTTTCTTCCTTCTTCTTTCTTCTTCTCTCTCTCTCTCTCTCTCTCTCTCTCTCTCTCTCTCTCTCTCTCTAAGTACTAAAAAAGAAACAAAACAAAACAAAAAAAGTAAGGAATGTACATTTCATGCTTTATGCTTTGTTTATGTGCTCATACTGCTTAATGCTTTGGAAAAAAAATAAGTATTTGAAGGTTGTGATTTCATCGGTGAAGATCACCCAAACAAGGGAAATAATTGGTGGAGGTTGTTTTTTTGATCAGTCATCAGTTTAACATTAAATGCTGGCTCAAAAGGATAGTCTGCCTCAAAATGCTTACATTGATTACAAAATGTTTTAGAGCAAAATCCCAATTGTGGCATGTAGCCTGTCTGTAACACTTTTGAGTGTCTTTCAACTGACTGCGCATCAGGAGACACTACTCATAGTGCACCGAGGTCCGAGAGGTTAATTTGTCTCCCTTGACTACTGAAAACTGGATCTCGGGAATTTGACATGTCTTCGACGATTTCGGTCACCTGTCGGTAATAAACCGACTCTTCACGCCGCCTGAGGTCTGTACAGGAAGCAGACCTTGATGCCAAGTGGCAAATTATCTTTTATTTCTCTTACACTGTATTATCTTTCTAGCTTAAAAAAGCCCCCCAAAACCTTCCATGAGGGGTTTGCTCCCTTGGCAGCACATGGTAAGTAAAAAAAAAAAGTAATGTGAATGATTTTCATCATAGTATGAGAAAAAAAAAAATCAGTTGCATTCTTGCTTGGTTGCCGATAATTTTTAGATGATTTTGTTTTACGCGCGCGCGCGCGCGCGCGCACACACACACACACACACACACACTCTCTCTCTCTCTCTCTCTCTCTCTCTCTCTCTCTCTCACACACACATACACGAACGTGCGCGCGCGCACGCACACACACAACACTGCGTGCGTATGCCTCTGTGTGTGTGTGTGTGTGTGTGTGTGTGTGTGTACACGCATGCGCGCTTGCAGGTGTCTCAGTGTTAAACAAGATAAATGATACTGTTTTGTTAACTGGGATGGCTAACTGAAAGACGGGGCAAAAGGACACCAGGACGAGATGGGAAAGGGCAAAGTGAAAAAGGGTGAATCGGTTTGCCCCTTACTTCAGTACGGAATGTTATTCCACCTTGTAAGAAAGCTATCAACAAACAAGAGCGTCAACCTTGCCTCCCACGGCGAGGCAGCTAAAGGTCCGTAACTCCAAACGAATGCTGATCATGGCGTCGTTTTGCCGAAAATTAAAAGCAGACACACAAGGCCAACACAAAAACAAATTCCGCCCAAATTCGTGTAAAGGCAGGCTAGAATTGGGAATGTGCGATAAAACCTGGCTAGGCTGACTGACTGTAGTTCGTTTTTCTACTTCAGGTAGCAAAATCAGCGCAAAACCACACCTACTTTTTTTCTGTATTTCTTCTTTTTCTTTGTTTCTTTAAAATGTTTCCTGTTAAAAAAAAAAAAAAGTCCTATTGTGTTCCTACGACAAACAACATTTTGATTGTATCTTCAAGTGACTGCTTTCTTCTTCTTCTTCTTCTTCTTCTCTTCTCGTCGCCGTCATCATCGTCCTGCTCTACCTCATTCCTCATGTTTGTGTTTAAGTATCTTACCGACTGTATCAGCCACCGTGGCGAAGTGGTTAGCGTCGTGGACTCCCGGCTGGGAGGTCGTGGTTCGATTCCGATCGGAGCCATGTGGGATTTTTCTGCCCCCACCGGCTCCTAACAGAGTTGAGTTTGCTACGAGGTCAGTTGGGATGGGCCGAATTTCATCCATTTATCTGAGGGTGTTAACACCTGTATCTCTCGGCTCGCGGGTCTGGTTGACGCCGCCGGGATATCTTGACGTGAGTGAGCTCTCCCTCTGGAGGGCGCCACCACGGAGAGGGGCGTCCGTCCAACCAACGACCCATGGACTCGCGGATACCGTTGACTCCGACGGAACCGAACCAAGGCCACATACCACATAGACGTGGAGAGGACATCGAAACTGAGAGCATTTTTTTTTTTTTTTGATCGATGAGAATGACATACGGAATTCCATTCCGATGTGAGACTCCATAAGGGCTGCACTCTACGCTTCCTTTCATACGGCTCGTGACTAAGCAATTATTCTCGTCAGCAGGGGGCTTAGTAGGTGTCCTGCGTATGTTGGATCAGAACAGCGCCACTGAACACCACCAAAGTGACTCGACAGCAGTGCAGTGTCTCCTCCGGTGGGTTGCCTCTTAACGAATTGTAATTGACTGACTGCTTGTCGGTGCTGGGGATGCGGCGGAACTGACCGGGCTGTGGACGGGGGGGGCGTGGGTGCAATGCCACTGAGGTGGCACAGAAAATGGGACAGATAAACACAACAACAACAACAAAACGTCCTTAATATTTCTAGCGGAACCAAATTCTTCTTTCCCTGGCTACACTCCCCCCTACTAGTCCTGTCTTAACTTCCACACCTGCTTAATTATCCTTAAATGTGATAATTGTTGTTGTTTGTTATTATATTACTATCATTCTTATATTCTTACTATCATTATATATATATATATATATATATACAGTATATATATATATATACATCAGGAAATTTATAAATTTCTAAACATTATAAGCAAATTTATTACAGTTACTGTTTATCAAATCAGGAAATTTACAAATTTCCTAAAATTTCAGGAAATTTATAAAGTTACTGATTTTAAAGGCCAGGAAATTTCATAAAATTTACTAGGAAATTTATAAATTTCACCATTTTAAACGCCAGGAATTTTATTGAATGCAATATGATGTTTTATTGCACAACCACAGACGATAATTTAAAAGCAATATGATGAAGACAAAACATGACGATTTAAAAAGCATACACACACAATGACGACACACACACACACACACACACACCACATCCTATATAAACGTTCAGGTTGATGTTTCATTTATTGTGGCAAGAGAGGCTTCCATGACATCGAGAATCACACATGAGTTTTGCTTTGAGCATTTGCACTTGTTTGTTGGGCACTTTCTCGCTCCACCCCCACAGTTGCACTTGGTGTAGCCTTGACCCCCTGATGCTGATTCTGCAACAACCGCTGATCGCAGAGATACCTGTTTTTCAAGATTGACATCAGTCACCGAAAGCAGTCTTTGAGGGCACAGATCAAACTGGTGTGAATACCCTCCCCTCAAAACCCCGGCCTTCACTGCAATGGTATAAATGTCAGTTTTGAGGTCCCTGTTTACAATAACACCTGAAATGTTTCTGGCATCGCCTCTGCCACGATGGACCATGGGCACTGGCACTGCCACATTGTCGCCTGCTTCTCCACATTTGAAATCCACCCTGCTTCTTTTTACCATTCGTTCTGCTTGACACAGGTGACCAGTGAAAGCCCTTTTTCGAGCCTGTTTAACTCTTTCACTGCAGTCAGTTAACCGCAATGCTATGTCAGGGGTAGCAGAGTCCGCTGCTGTCGTAGCAGAGGTAGCCGTGGTGGTAGCTGCGTCAGTTATGATGATGGCCACGTACGTCAGCTGATAAAGTAGCAGGTTCCGCTGATGTCGTCGTAGCAGAGTCAGTTGCGATGATGGCTGCATCAATCGATGAGGTAGCAGGTTCAGCTGAAGTGAAGGCAGATTGAGGCAATTCCAGTCTTGCAGTATTTCTCTGTCTCTAAATTATTCAGGATTTCACGTGGCAACAAAGGAACAAAGCTACAGTTTAAAAAGTTGTCTTGCAGATTTAAAGTCTTAAATTTTGTCATTTACCCTCCCCCCCTCCACACACACACACACACACACACACACACACACACACACACATGGGCTCAGGGGACACAGGGGATATACAGAGAGAGGAGAGAGAGAGAGAGAGAGAGAGAGAGGGAGGGGGGGGGTGTGGGTGTGCAAGTAATGAAGATTATTTTATTTATAAAACTTGTAATTGAAAAGCACACACGATGATATGAGAGAGAGAGAGAGAGAGAGAGAGAGAGAGAGAGAGAGAGAGAGAGACAGACAGACAGACAGACAGACAGAGGGAAGGATAACCTTACGTTCCCCCCACCCCTCTCTTTATCTCTGTCTGAGAGCCCAAGCTAGCCCAGAAATGTGAACAGTGTTTAGACAAGAGGGTTCGCAAGTTTCACGTCCGATGTGTCGGCGTGACAGTCGACCCCATGCAGTATTTCCCAGTGCCCAACAAAAAAAAAAAAAAACACAAACGGAAGTTGCTTACAACGTCCACGAAGTTTGAGAGAGTGCCGTTATAAAAAAAAAAAAAAAAAAAAAAAAAAAAAAAAAAAAAAACAGCAGTGTCAGATCGCTTGTTGCATTTATAATGACAAAGGCTCTAGATAGACAGACAGACAGACAGACAGACAGATAGATTGATAGATAGAGAGAGAGAGAGAGAGAGAGAGAGAGAGAGAGAGAGAGAGAGAGAGAGAGAGATGTGGTGATTTACAGTGAAAAAGAGGATCAGATGCTCACTTTCTGAGAAGATGATATTCCCTTTGGCTTCTTTATGCATCCTTGCCAGCAGCACATCTAACATCATGTAGAATCTTCCTGTACTCTGATTTTGGGAAGAGATTGTAACTTTTGGCTTGATACTGTTTGAACAGTTCCTCTGTAAATTTTTTTCACAATCACTTGTCATTGCGTTTGACCCAAACACCTCAGTGCAAACTGAATTAATTTTTTTCTTTGCCACGAAAAAGCCTCACACCCGAGTTGTCCTCTCACTAGAGAAGTGGGTTCACTTTTCACGAGAACACATATCAGTATTGCAGTAAGTTTGACAAATTTACTGATAGTACTTTAAGTTTTCAATAAATTCGTTTAAAAAAATGCCTTAAAAAACAGGAAATTTATAAATTTCCTATTTTTTCTTTTTAGGAAATTTGTAAATTTCCTGAGTGAAACAGTAACTTTATAAATTTACTGAAATGTTCAGGAAATTCATGAATTTCCTGATTTGATGAATTTACTGTACACACACACACACACACACACACACACACACACACACACACACACATATATATAATTTTTGTCATCAGCAGCATCATCATCATTAACAGTAGTGGTATGAGTGTCAGAATTATGACTGTTCTTAGATCGTTTTCAGTTCAGTTTGTCAGTTTGTCAATAAAACCAGCAGCTGTATCATCCTTTCAGACTGATTTTAAGAATCCATTTTAAAAGACTGTATCATGTTTTGTGCTGGTCACGCTCACACACACTTGTTCTCTCAGCCATTTGTATTGTGTCGGGTCTCGCTTTTCTGGCGGCAAATCAACGTCAGCAACTGGGCTCTGTCCCGTTTTATGAACCCCGCGGCTGGTTTACTGAATACATGCTTGATTTCAAGCGTGTTCAACGGAATGGATTAAAAAAAAAAAAAAAAAAAAACTGGCACCCAGGCCTTTCCTTTCACACAGCCGTGAGAGAAGAGCGAGATGAGTGATGATGATGATGATGATGATGATGAAAGGATGAGACACACAAGACACACACACACAGACACACACACACACACACACACGCGCGCGCGCGCGCGCGCGCGCGCTTGCACTCAGACAGACACACACACACACACACATACACACACACACACGCGCGCGCGCGCGCGTGCGCGTGCACTCAGACAGACAGACAGACAGACACACACACACACACACACACACACACACACACACACACACACGCGCGCGCGCGCGCGCGCGCGCACACACACACACACACACACACTCATACACACAAAGAACCTTGTGCTCCTGTCGTAAGCAGACCAATGACAGCGATTTCCTCTCTTTACTTTCTTTCCTTATTTGTTTCTTTCTGTTAGAGAGCTGGAAGGGTGTCTGCAACCCAAATCCCCCCCCCCCCCCCCCCCCCCCCCCCAGGATTCGGCCGTGGACGACGGTGGTGGTGGTGGTGATGATGATGATGATAATGATGATGATAATGATGACGATGATGATGATGAAGTGGAAGACAGAGAAACAGACGTATACAGTCACACACACACACACACACACACACACACACACACACACACACACACACACACACACACACACACACAGAGAGAGAGAGAGAGAGAGAGAGAGAGAGAGAGAGAGAGAGGCATCAATGTGGTCTTGCTGTCACTCTCCGTCATCAGGCACACACTGACAAATCCAATACATGTTCAGCTGTATTACAACACACCTTCTACATACTCCTTGTGTGTGTGTGTGTGTGTGTGTGTGTGTGTGTGCGCGCGCGCGTGCGTGCGTGCGTGCGTGCGTGCGTGCGTGTGTGTGTGTGTGTGTGTATGTGCGTGTGCGTATGTGCGTGTGTGTGTGTGTGTGTGTGTGTGTGTGTGTGCGCGCGCGCGCGCGCGCGTATGTGTGTGTGTTTGTGTGTGCGTGCGTGCGTACGTGTGGCGCGCATGGTAGGGGTAGGGTGCGTGCGTGCGAGCATGTGTGCGTGCGCTCCCCGCGCGCGCGCGTGTGTGTGTACAGTGTGAATGTGCGCCTGTGTACCACCTGTTCAATGAGATAAAGAACATGATCGATATATCTCTCTCTTTCACCCACATAGCTGCCCGTTGTTAAATACGACATAAAGAGGCACTTCTCAGCCCCCCACCCCCACCCCTCCTCCCCTCGCTCACTCCTCTTTCACCACCCCCACCCCTCTCCTTACTCCTCTCCCCCTACTTGTTAGCCCACAAACTCAAAAACTAAACATACGTGTGTGTCAAAGTATGGTAGACCACCGGCTTCAAACAGTCATGGTAACTTTGTTCACACTATTTCACTCGTTTTCACCACAAAAACAGTGATCATTAGGGATGTAGATTAAAACGGCTATTATCCTATTCAGAAGTCGTTTTCCTACATAAACAGCTGATGATGATCGGGAATATAGTTGTTTTTAGCCGATAACAGTTATTTTCAGATGAAAAACGGTTATTTTGAAAGTGATATCTGCTATGTTTTTCTTTAAAGTAACAATCGACTAAAAATTCTATTTAATGAAAGACTGGTGATTATCATAAGAAATTAGTT
>JADBJO010004209.1:20000-35000 GCA_016801955.1 Conus betulinus | reverse complement strand
TTTTGCTGAGAAGTTTGTCGATATATTTTGTTTGACGCTTCTTTCTCTTTGGATGATTTAGGTTCGTGTGTATTTGGATAATTCACGTTTGTGTGTAGTTCAATAATTTTACGTTTGTATATGCACTTTGGTAACTGCGTTCGTAATGTGCATTGAGGGTTGTTTCAAGCTAATAGAGGATATCATAGCATTTTTTGGGGGTTTAGTGTTGACAGCTGTGAATGTCATTATTTATGCTTGAATTGTGCTAATCAAATCAAACTGTAGTAGTTTGTTGTTTGCTTGTTTGTTTGTCTGTCTGTCTGTTGTTGTTGTTGTGTAGTTTTTGTTCATCTTCTTGCTTTTGTTGTTGTTGTTGTTCTTCTTCTTCTTCTGCTCCTCTTTTTTTTCCTCTTCCTCCTCCTTTCATTATTGTTTTACTGCAACTATTATCATCACTATCATTATTACTATTGTGTTCCAGATACCCACGTAGAACACACTCTCTCAGGGCTGTACTCGTGTCACGACAGACTGCTCCGTACACCGTAGGCTGTTCTACTAAGGGGCGAGGCCGTCATCATGGTAAAGAGTATTCCCAGAACAGCAGTCAGCTCTCAGGCAGGACAGCAGTTCGTCAGTTCCCAGGACAGCAGTTAGTCAATTCTCAGGACAGCAGTTAGTTAATTCCCAGGACAGCAGTCAGTGAATTCTCAGGACACAGATAACTGCCGGGACAGAAGTCAGCTCCCAGGACAGCAATTAAATCCCAGGGCAGTTAACTCCCAGGACAACAGTTAACTCCAAGGACAACAGTTAACTCCCAGGACAGCAGTTAGTCAATTCTCAGGACAGCAGTTAGTTAATTCCCAGGACAGCAGTCAGTTAATTCCCAGGACAGCAGTCAGTTAATTCCCAGGACAGCAGTTAACTCCCAGAACAACAGTTAACTCCCAGGACAGCAGTTAACTTCCAGGACAACAGTTAACTCCCAGGACAACAGTTTAGTCTCAGGACAACAGTTTAGTCCCAGGAGAGCAGTCAGCCCCGAGGACAACAGGTAATTTCCTGCACAGCAGTGAAATCAGTTTGGAACAGCAGTGAAATCAGTTTGGAACAGCAGTGAAATCAGTTTGGAACAGCAGCGAAATCAGTTTGGACCAGCAGTGAAATCAGTTTGGACCAGCAGTGAAATCAGTTTGGACCAGCAGTGAAATCAGTTTGGATCAGCAGAGAAATAAGTTTGGACCAGCAGTGAAATCAGTTTGGACCAGCAGTGAAATCTGTTTGGAACAGCAGAGAAATCAGTTTGGAACAGCAGTGAAATCAGTTTGGACCAGCAGAGAAATCAGTTTGGAACAGCAGTGAAATCAATGTGGAACAGCAGAGAAATCAGTTTGGACCAGCAGAGAAATCTATTCGGAACAGCGGAGAAATCAGTCTAGAACAGCAGTGAAATCAGTTTGGACCAGTAGAGAAATCAGTTTGGAACAGCAGTGAAATAAATGTGGAACAGCAGTGAAATCAGTTTGGAACAGCAGATAAATCAGTTTGGAACAGCAGTGAAATCGATTCGGAACAGCAGAGAAATCAATCTAGAATAGCAGTGAACACAGTCTGTGAAAGCAGTGAACAGTGTACAGCAGCGGTGAACACAATAATTATGGAGCAGCAGTGAAGACAAGATAGAGGATGGCACCAGGGCAGCGCCACACTGTAAACAGCAGTCGACACGTTTGACAGCAGCAGATGAGGCGCAGGACAGTTGCTGACTTGCAGGATAGCAGCCTTCATGGCACTCAAGTTCAAGGTCGCCAGCAGGGGATTCAGTAACTCCCAGGATAGCCTCTAACACCCAGGAACGCTGCTGTTACCCGGAAGGACAGAGGAGGCATCACCACCACTCACAGCGCATTGGACTCACACCACCGGAAGGCATCACCACAGGAGATTCCCCAGGCAGAACCATGGACGTCCTAACCGAAACGCCGGAGTACCACTCCACCAGCGGGAAACCTGTGAAGGAGACCATGATCCTGGCCGTAGCCTTCCTCTGCGTGTTCACCTCCTTCCAGGCGCTGCAAAACCTTCAGAGCAGCATCAACCAGGAGCAGGGTCTGGGCGTGGCCTCGCTGGCCAGCATCTACGGCATGTCTTTCGTGGTCAGCACGTTCACCCCGGCCATCATCTACAACGTTGGGGTCCGGGGCACCATCCTGGTCGCTTGGCTCGGCCACCTCGTCTACGTGGCCAGCAACTTCTACCCGCATTGGGCGGTGCTGATTCCGGGGTCCCTGCTGCTGGGGGGCTGTGTCCTGCCCCTTGTGGACCTCGCTGAACACCTACCTGTCCTCGCTGTCCATGGTGGTCGTGGAGCAGGACCTCCAGAAGACCCCCAAGGTGGTGACTACGGTCCACGCGGCTTTCAGCTTCCTGAACGGACTCTTCTCTGGCATCTTTTCTGCTAGTCAGCTGACAGGAAACTTACTGTCCTCCACTATCCTCTTCCAGTCTTCTTACCAGCGTTCGGAATCCATGTCACCATCGTCATCATCGTCATCGGTATTGTCATCGTCATCGTCAGTGACGTCAGTGTGTGGGGCGGAGTACTGCCCGCAGTCTGGGGAGGGCCAGCAGTTGGTGCCACCTGAGTCAGGCATCATCTACATCATGCTGGGTAGGTGACTGGTGTGTCTGCCTGTTCTCTCTGTTTGCTAACTATGTCATTTCTGGACCAACACAGGCTACACTTTACATATACGTGTATGTATGCATCTCTGTATACACGTACAAGTATATATATATAGACAGACACAAGCGCGCAGGCCACTGTATTCTTCCTATCAACACATGCTGTTGGAAGGCTGCATGCAGCCTCTTGAATGTTGAACGTTTTTATGAAGAACAAGCTAAACTTTTCAGCAGAACTGAAAGATGGTACTCCTTGCAGCATTGCTCTTGGCTGTAGCAGTCAGGCCGAGAGGGTGGGAGGGTGGAGGGGGGGGGGGGGGGGGGGAGGGGGGGGGGGGGGGGGGGGGGGGGGGGGGGTAGGGGCATTGGCAAACCCACACTTCCATTCACTTTTAACTGACCCAATTCTGATCCTTTCTGCTTTTTCTAAGCGTTGGGTCGGTGGGCGGTATTATGCAAGTATCTCTCTGTAAGTATCTCTCTGTCTCTGTCTCTGTCTCTGTCTGTCTGTTCTGTCTGTTCTGTCTGTCTGTCTGTCTGTCTGTCTGTCTGTCTCTCTCTCTCTCTCTCTCCTCTCTCTCTCTCTCTCTCTCTCTCTCTCTCTCTCTCTCTCTCTCTCTCTCTCTCTCTCTCTCTCCTGTACGGAGATGTTACGATTTTATGTTTTTGTTAACCTTTGATTTTATATACACACTGGGTATAAACGTATACTATTTGCAAGGAAAGGAAGAAGTAAATGTTATTGTTCTGTTACTCCCTCTACCCCCCCCCCCCCCCCCCCCCCTTTGTCAAAAGACCTTGCTATATGACAGTAAAATATTAATGTTTTAAAGTGTCGAAGTCTCTCCCCTCTCTCACTCTCTCTGTATATATATATATATATATATATATATATATATATATATATATATATATATATATATATATATTTGTGTGTGTGTGTGTGTGTGTGTGTGTGTGTGTGTGTGTGTGCGCGCGCGCGCGCGCGCGAGCGTGTGTGTGTGTGTGTGTGTGCGCGCGCGCGCGCGCGCGTATTTAATCTGGCAAGTAGGTGTAAGATTGTACGACGGTTCAAAGTCGTCTCCAGCTGCCCGTTCGGCAGAGTTTGTTTGCATACAAGCTTTTGTATCCTGATGTTGTGACATATATCCTGATGTTGTGACATATATCCTTATGTTGTGACATATATCCTTATGTTGTGACATATATCCAGATATTGTGACATATATCCTGATGTTGTGACATATATCCAGATGTTGTGACATATATCCTTATGTTGTGACATATCAATGTAACCTGTATGTAACTTTGCCACTCTAAAGTGTTTTTTTTTTTTTTTTTTTTTTTTTTTTAATCCCGGGTGAAAAACGAAAGGGAATGCTTGACAACTCTGTACCGCCCTAGTCTTTTCCGGCCCTTGACCTTTGCCGAAAAGTCGTGGATGTGAAATGACCCGCAGTCGTCGTGATTTTCAATGGAGTATTGAGACTTTTTTTTTAAAGTCATGTTTACAAAATTTCACGAGTTTGTCATTAAAGCAATGTCTCGCATAATGTACGATATATATATATTATATATATATATATATATATATATATATATATATGTATATATATATATATATTTTTTTTTTTAACACTGGAGTAAACGGAAACAAAATTACGTCAAGGCTTTGTTCCTTCAGATAAAATGAATTATAGGCCCTTGAAGCCCATGACATAATGAAAGGCTTCATCGGATGAGAGAGAAAAAAAAAAAAAAGACATGGTACCAAAAGACCCACAACGTACGGCACGCAGAATGTTCCAGCGATGTACGGCAAAGGTGAAGCACGGCAGTAGATGAGTCATCATCTTACAGAAACAAAAACAATAGTCCATAGTCCTCCAAAGGGAAAGAAAACAGTACACAAAATCACACTTTCACTCTTCACATTTTTCGCAAATTTTCGGCCTCGTGGCCTTCTTCAAGTGAAGAAAAAAAAATAATACAACTACGTGATATCCATCTTTGACAACGTAGTGTGTGTGTGTGTGTGTGTGTGTGTGTGTGTGTGTGTGTGTGTGTGTGTGTGTGTGTGTGTGTGTGTTCTCTCTCTTTTCACTTGATAAAAGCCACGAGGCCGAAAATTTGTGAAAAATCTAGAGTGGAATTGTGATTTTGTGTACCATTATCTTATAGATTGAATGTGTTTAGTATTTTTTTTTTTTTTTTTTTACCTTGTGTTAATTCAGGTATTTATGTTAGTTGATTATTTCTTTATTTAGCGCTGTGTTTTATTTTTTTTCAAAACTGTGCTGTGCTTGCCTTGAAAAGGCGTTGTGTGGTCGACTGGGCAGGAATGATGAAAACGAAAAAAAAAAAAAAAAAAAAAAAATTACCTCCCTTTCTGTCTGTTGGCTCCAGGAGTGTTCCTGGCTCTGGATGTTGCCGGCATCGTGATCACGTGGTTTTTTGTGCCCAATCTGGAGCAGCCACGTTACAATGGGCGAGATGTGTTGAGGAAGCTCCGTTCCTATTGGCAGGCTTTCGTCCAACCCAAAGTGTGGTTGCTGGTCCCCTTCTTTGGCGTGAGGGGCATGATCTTCTGTCTGCATGTGGGACTGTTCACTGAGGTCAGTTTGTATTGGCTGGTACAGATGTTCGGTTGTTGTTGTTGGTGTTGTTCTTAAAAAGTTATATTGAAATAATCAAGTTAATTTCAATGTCACACACAAACACACCTGCGGTCTCTCTCTCTCTCTCTCCCCCCCCCCCCCCCCCCCCCCCCCCCTCTCCCCTCTTTGTGTCTCTAAACATAAAACCTACTCCGTCCGTTAAATCGCTCATCCCCACTTCCACTCTGTCTACCATCCCTTTTCTCCTCACCCTACCCACCATTCTCTCTTCCCCACCCTCCTCTAACCTCTCTGTGGTTTTTGTTTGTTTGTTTGCAAGTTTCCTTCTGTTTTATCATCCCCCAACTCATTAGTATTTTTTATGAATAGTTTGCTTATCATTATAGAATTAGATTACCATGCTGCTATGTTGAATTGTCAGTATGAATGATATGTGTTGATATAATGTATGCATGACAAGGACAGATTTTAAGACTAGGCTTTGGCCTAAAATCTTCATCCTTGTGTATTAAAGATCAATCAATCAATCAATCAATCAATCTCTGTCTCTGTCTCACTCTCTCTGTCTGTCTCTGTCTCTCTGTCTCTCCCTCTTCCTTTCTCTCATTCGGAGATGTTACGATTTTATTTGTTTTTTGTTAACCTTTGATTTGATACACACTGGGTATGATAATGTGTACTACTTGTTTTGCAAGGAAAGGAAGAGTTAATGTTATTGTTCTGTAACCCCCTCCTCTCCTCTTCTTGTCAGAAGATCTCTTTGGTAATGACAATAAAACATCAACGTGTCAACGTGTCAACTCTCTCTCTCTCTCTCTCTCTCTCTCTCTCTCTCTCTGTCTCTGTCTCTGTCTCTCTCCATTCCCCCTCCTCTGGCTCTGTTCATTGTTCTTGTTGTTTATTTGTTTTGTTCATTGGTTTCTTTTTTCTTTTCTAAAAGGTTCTCATGTATTAATTGCTGCATTTTTCTATGTATATTGTTTGATTTTGCTTCCTACTACATATATTTTTTTTTCTTGTGAGGTTTGATGAAAAAAAAAGTATTTATGCTTAATCCACCACAAATTCGTTCGTTCTCTGTCTGTCTGTCTGTCCTGTCTGTCTGCCTGTCTCTGTCTCTCTCTCTCTCTCTCTCTCTCTCTCTCTCTCTCTCTCTCTCTCTCTCTCTCTCTCTCTCTCTCTCTCTCTCTTTTTTCCGTATCGTATTGTAGTTCTAGTCACTTTTTGCATGCCTCTTTTGTTGCCTTATCTTATTTGCATTGTTGACCCTACTCAGGGCGAGGACTGGATGTAAAAAAGCACATCAGTGCTTATCTATTATCCTCGTAAATAAAGAATTTTGTCTTGTCTTGTCTTGTCTTGTCTTGTCTTCCCTCTCTCTCTCTTCTCTCCCGTTATCTCTCTCTCTCTCTCTCTCCTCTCTGTCTCTCTCTCTCTCTCTCTCTCTCTCTCTCTCTCTCTCTCTCTCGTCCGCTATCTCTCTCTCTCTCTCTCTCTCTCGTCCGCTAAAGCAATGGCAGTTAAAGGCGCCATCTCTACCGAGTCAGTTGCACTCAATGTGATTGATTATGGCTTAGGGCTTACTGCTCTGTCCAAGAGCAATCTCTTCTATGCCTGCTCGATCTTCCTTCACCAGCTATGCCTGCTATGCTATGCCTGCTCGATCTTCCTTCATGAGCTATGCCTGCTCGATCTTCCTTCACCAGCTATGCCTGCTCGATCTTCCTTCATGAGCTATGCCTGCTATGCTATGCCTGCTGCTATGCGCGATCTTCTTCATGAGCTATGCCTGCTCGATCTTCCTTCATGAGCTATGCCTGCTCGATCTTCCTTCACCAGCTATGCCTGCTCGATCTTCCTTCATGAGCTATGCCTGCTCCATCTTCCTTCATGAGCTATGCCTGCTCGATCTTCCTTCACGAGCTATGCCTGCTATGCTATGCCTGTTCGAGCTTCCTTCGTGAGCTATGCCTGTTCGAGCTTCCTTCGTGAGCTATGCCTGTTCGAGCTTCCTTCATGAGCTATGCCTGCTATGCTATGCCTGCTCGAGCTTCCTTCACGAGCTATGCCTGCTCGATCTTCCTTCAAGAGCTATGCCTGCTATGCTATGCCTGCTCGATCTTCCTTCATGAGCTATGCCTTTTATGCTATGCCTGCTCCATCTTCCTTCATGAGCTATGCCTGCTATGCTATGCCTGCTCGATCTTCCTTCATGAGCTATGCCTGCTATGCTATGCCTGTTCGATCTTCCTTCATGAGCTATGCCTGCTCGATCTTCCTTCATGAGCTATGCCTGCTATGCTATGCCTGCTCGATCTTCCTTCATGAGCTATGCCTGCTATGCTATGCCTGCTCGATCTTCCTTCATGAGCTATGCCTGCTATGCTATGCCTGCTCGATCTTCCTTCATGAGCTATGCCTGCTATGCTATGCCTGCTCGAGCTTCCTTCACGAGCTATGCCTGCTCGATCTTCCTTCAAGAGCTATGCCTGCTATGCTATGCCTGCTCCATCTTCCTTCATGAGCTATGCCTGCTATGCTATGCCTGCTCCATCTTCCTTCAAGAGCTATGCCTGCTATGCTATGCCTGCTCGATCTTCCTTCATGAGCTATGCCTGCTATGCTATGCCTGCTCGATCTTCCTTCATGAGCTATGCCTGCTATGCTATGCCTGCTCGATCTTCCTTCATGAGCTATGCCTGCTCGATCTTCTTTCATGAGCTATGCCTGCTATGCTATGCCTGCTCGATCTTCCTTCATGAGCTATGCCTGCTATGCTATGCCTGCTCGATCTTCCTTCATGAGCTATGCCTGCTCGATCTTCCTTCATGAGCTATGCCTGCTCCATCTTCCTTCATGAGCTATGCCTGCTCGATCTTCCTCATGAGCTATGTCTGCTCCATCTTCCTTCAAGAGCTATGCCTGCTATGCTATGCCTGCTCGATCTTCCTTCATGAGCTATGCCTGTTCGAGCTTCCTTCGGAGCTATACCTGTTCGATCTTCCTTCATGAGCAATACCTAGTCGATCTTCCTTCAAGAGTTATGCCTGCTATGCTATGCTGCTCGATCTTCCTTCATGAGCTATGCCTGATCGATCTTCCTTCATGAGCTATGCCTGCTCGATCTTCCTTCATGAGCTATGCCTGCTCGATCTTCCTTCATGAGCTATGCCTGCTCGATCTTTCTTCATGAGCTATGCCTGTTCGATCTTCCTTCATGAGCTGGAACAGGTGTAGACATATTTCAGAGCACTTGAAAAGCCCCCAAACCCACTGCATGCGGCAGTCAAGGAAACAAAAGATACTTGCCAAGAACATGGAAAATCATGGATGGGACAGGCAGAAGACAGTATACAGCTTGTGTGCCAGTTATCAGAACTCAGAGAAACGAAGAAGGAATGAGAAATGTATCCAGACTACTTTAAACACCTTTTCCAAACTGCCATCGCTCCAGAACTTGGAAGACACTGTCGAGAACAGCCAGAAGGGCAAAACCAACGTAGAAATTCAGGTGTGGGTGGAAAACCTCGGCACAGAAAAAGATATATTTATACACACTGACGTTTCCGTCACCAAAGGTACGTCAGACTGGAGATACACAGTGAAGCAAAATGGCCGAACTATTCAGGAAGACAATGGAGAACACAGTGTAAGAACATCAAGTCTTACAATGGAGGTAGAAGCAGTGACACAAGCACTCCACTGGCTCTCATCCACAGGCCAGCTTAGAACTCGCCAAACCATGATACTGACTGACTCCATAAACCTGCTTCAAAAAGTGGACAGTGGAGTGGGGGACCCTGTCTGGCATGAAGTAATGTGCAGCCTTCCACTGGAGAGACCCACATTGATGCACTGCCCAGGCCACGCAGGTGTCAAAGGAAATGAGAGAGCAGACACACTGGCAGGTAAGGCAACGATAAGAACTGGATTACAGCTGGGCCGATCTGAAGTGTTAAGAAATCTAAAGAAATCCCCACTTCATTTGTTGGGCAGATGGGATTAATCCTTGCCTGTCTGTATAGGGAGGAGGGTCTGTCTGCAGGAGTGTCAGCCTGCGAACGCGAAGAAGAAGAAGAAGAAGAAGAAGAAGAAAGAAGAAGAAGAAGAAGAAGAATAAAGAATCACCTCAACGAACAAGATCAAAGCCATTCTACCATAGACCATCTTTCAAAGCTCAACATCAAGAAGAGCAAGTGGTCGTATATCCAGACTTAAAGAAGGAGCAAGAAACATTGCCCAACATCCAAAGGAATAATCTCAAGGTAAAAAGGACGACTCTCAGAGAGTGGGGGCAGGCTCATACGGAGCCTTTCCAATGGCAGACACGAAAGACCAAACACACAACTGAGATAAAAACTTGGAATGTACCCAGACCCAGTTTTTACTATGACGTATGTACGTTGGTAACTGTGCATCATGATAGTGGGGTCCATAGATGCGTGTGTGTGTGTGTGTGTGTGTGTGTGTGTGTGTGTGTGTGTGTGTGTGTGTGTGTGTGTGTGTGTGTGTGTGTGTGTTGTTGTTGTTGTTGTTGTTGTTGTTGTTGTTGTTGTTGTGTCATCTTCTAAACATTCGTTTCCCACAAATAATCGCGTTTGCTTTCGCACACACACACACACACACACACACACACACACACACACACACACACACACACACACACACACACACACACACACACAGATGATGATAACACAGACAATATGAGGTAGGTACCCAAGGTAGACCAGCACGTTGGGCTAATACGCAAGTCAGATATCTGCTTAAGTCACAGGCATGCGACCACCTTCTCAAATTTCTCGTCTTACTATATCATCATTCATGAATCCATCAGCTTCAAATCGTGCGCGGTATGGTCTCGAAACTTTGCAGTTGTGGTTTAGCGTAAATGGACAAGTCCGCACGCAGTGACGCCTCCTTGATGAAACTGAAATATCTCTCTCTCTCTCTCTCTCTCTCTCTCTCTCTCTCTCTCTCTCTCTCTCTCTCTCTCTCTCTCTCTCTCTCAACCTTACTGCATTACTCCTATGCGTGAGGACATAAGAAATGTTACGATTTTATTTTTATTTATTTTTTTTTTGGTTAACCTTTGATTTAATACACGCTGGGAATGAATGTGTACAATTTGTTTGCAGGAAAGGAAGAGGGGAAATGTTAGTGTTCTGTTACGCCCCCCCCCCCCCCCCCCCCCCCCGGCCAAATATCAAATATCAAAGTAAAATATCAAAGTGTCAAAAAGTCTCTCTCTCTCTCTCTCTCTCTCTCTCTCTCTCTCTCTCTCTCTCTCTCTCTCTCTCTCTCTCTCTCCTTTGGTGTCTAATAGGAGGATCACTTTCTCTATGTCTGTGTCTGCGGATTTTTTTCTACTTTGTAATCAGTTTCTTTTATTTCTTGTTTGCTCTTTTGATTTTTTTTCTTTAAATTCATCTACGCGTCAGTGTTAATGGAGGAAGAACTCGTCAATACATGTTTAAAAAAAAATGTATTTGTGAAGAAAAGTATGTTTGTTAAAAGTTTTGTAAGTTTTAGTGGCTAGTCATGCATAGTTAGTCCCTTAACGGGACACGGGGTGGATGAAAAAAAAAGCATGTGTTTGCTCATCTGTTACCCTTAGGAATAAAGATCATCATCATCATCATCATCATCATCATCATCATCATCATCTCAGCACATTCCTATCCGAAACCGATACTTTCTGACGTCACCAGGCCTACGTCAGCTGTGCTCTGGGGATCCGCATGGTGGGTTACGTCATGTCCGTCTGGGGCTTGAGCACCCTGCTGTCGGCGGCGTTGCTAGGTTACGCCGCGCGCTACACTGGTCGCCGTTTCCTGTATGGCTTCGGCTTTGCGGTGGACGCCGCCATGTTGGTGGTCCTCCTGCTGTGGCGCCCCCAAGCGGACGATATTTCAGTTTTCCTCTGCTTATCGGCCCTGATGGGGCTGGTGGATGGGCTTTGGCAGGTGCAGACTAATGGTAAGATGTGTGTGTGTGTGTGTGTGTGTGTGTGTGTGTGTGTGTGTGTGTGAGAGAGAGAGAGAGAGAGAGAGAGAGAGAGAGAGAGAGAGAGAGAGAGAGAGAACACGTATAAACAAACAAAATATTGTGTTTTCTGAAATGTGGAAACGTCTGATTTTATACTTAGTTACAGAAGAGTAAGACAAGGTGAAAAGTTGATCGTTTTGGTGCGGAACCAACTAATTACATCAGACTATGCTGATGATGCTATTTTATGATCATTTTCCAGTGACGGACTAAATAAGGTTTTGAGGGCGTTGCATAAATTTGATTGGACATGAGGCTGTAGTTCAGTTCTCCGCAATTCGAAGTAATGATTTTCAATGGGCGGCCAACTCCAAAGGATGAATATGGTGAAAATGTTCTCGAAATTGTCGGTTAATGTCAGTACCTTAGACTGTTTTCTTAATTAGTGTGATTTTTTTTTTTTTTTCCCAAAGACAAGAAATAAGTTTTTGATCGAGCACGAAAGGCTATGCTTGCTTTGTTACACAGAGCAAAAACAGAACAAAAACAAAATAAAACAAACAAAAAACAAAAACAAACCAAAACAAAACCAAACAAAATTCAAGTTTCCATTTGTGTAGTTGCAGCTGTTTTTCAAGCAACTAGAATTCCTGTCTTCCCTTGTGGTTGTAAGATCAAGGCTATGAGAATGAGATGATTTTAGAAAAAAAAAGAACTGCAACAGAATTTTTGAAATATGTATTCAGAGTGAATAAGAACACTACGCCTTATTTTTTGGATTTATAGAGAAAAAGGTTTTTATTCCATCTCTGTTGTGATTATATTTTCAAAACATCTGCTTGGCAAATTTAAAACTCTATCGTTATTTTGATGATACTGGTTTATAATCGCGACGTCGGATTTCATTTTGCGTAGCGACCATTTTAAGTTACTATTGATATAAATCGTGTCAACCGAAGAGCTTGAATCAGAAAGATTAGCCATTTACAATGGAAGACGTGGGTCCTATTTCGCTGGCTATTTGCTGTTAAAAAAAAGGAAGATGACAATTTATCTTGTTTTCCAGTTCCTTGGTCATTTAATGCTTTACGTCATTCAGATTTCTCTCTGGTCTGTTAAAGGGTAGGTGGTTTGCCCAGCAGCAGATTAAAACCTTGTCCACCTGTCCCCCGGACAGATTAAAGAAATAGTATCCCAAGCTCAACTGTATCACAAGGTACCACTTACCACCAGCGAAGTCAGTCGACAGCAGAGCAGTGTCTTCTCTGCGGGGTTGCCTTGGGGTGGTACTGATAGAGCTCCGTGTTGAAATTCAGCTGCTGGACTGCAACAAAATGAACCTTACCGTGGCTGTGGATTAGGGAGCAGGGGCAGCGGGTTTGGGAAGATTACCACTGGAAGAGGGGGCGTAGACGATGAGACTGGAATACCAATGCTAACTTGTAACTGTTAAGTTAGTTAGTTAGTTAGTTAGTTAGTTTTTACTTAGTCTTTTCTCATGTGGATGATTTTAGCCTCTAGCATCAAACGCAGCAAAACTTTATTAGAATTCTAACGTCATCAAAAAATTTTTGTAAAAGGAGCGAGAGAGAGAGAGAGAGAGAGAGAGAGAGAGAGAGAGAGAGAGAGAGAGAGAGAGAGGGGGGGTTACAAGAAACGTGCAATAGGACTATATAACAAATAACCAGCTAATCTAAACATTGAAAGGTTGAAAAGATTAAACTAATCCCCCCCCCCCCCCCCCCCCCCCCCAATAACTTAACATCAGAAACAGGCAAAATACATTCCACAACTTCCGGAAACAAACTTCAAATGAAACAAGATGCAAAGCATATAAATGTAATCCCAGTTTATCTTGAAAACGCGTGTGAGATATTCCCAAAAGAGGAAAAAACCGTTTTGGGCCGTTATAGCCGTTAGTAACGGCTATTCTGGTAAACATCGGCCATCATCTGTGACCCGTAATGAACATGCCTACACATTTTCAGAAAAATCGGCCAATTACTTTCTGAGATTTTCCATAAAGAAGAAAACCGTTATGGGCCGTTATAGCCGTTAGTAACGGCTATAACGGTAAAATAAAACATCGGGCATCATCCGTGTCCCATAAAGAATATACCTACAATTTTTCAGAAAGATCAACCAAGTACTTTCTGAGATTTTCCATAAAGAAGGAAAACCATTATGGGCCGTCATTGCCGTTATTAACGGTAAACTAAAACATTGGGCATCATCTATGACCCATAATGAACTTACCTACAAATTGTCAGAAAGACTGGCCCAGAAGTTTTGTCTGGAGCGAGTGGAACACATTTTGACCACGGACGGACGGACAGACACAGACACCACACACACACACACACACACACACACACACACACACACACACACACACACACACACACACACAGACACACACACACACACACACACACACGCACACACACACACACACACACACACACACACACACACACACACACACACACACACACACACACACAGAGCATTTCTTTGTTCCCATTGTAAAGTACTCCCTGTTCTATAAGAACTGGGAGTACAAAAAAAAAAAAAAAAATGTATCTTTGAATACCTAAGTGGTTCTGTTTCTGTCTGCCTTCCACAGCGCTGATCGTCGTTCTCTTCCCGGCTTTCGTGGATTCCGCTTTCAGCGTCAGTGGCACGTGGCAGACCCTCTTCATGTCCGCTTCCTTCGTCATGGCCAAGTTCCTCTGCCCCACTACACGTCTCTACATAGCCCTGGGCATGCTGGGAGCCGCGCGGTGCTGGGCTACGTGGCCGTGGAGGTCGCTCATTGGAGGAGCCAGAAAACGTTTGACAGGGGAGACCAGCAGTACATGTTGATGAACCTGGATGGCGAGACGGGGGAAGGGGACGAGGAGGAGGAGGAGGAGGAGGAGGAGGAGGAGGAGGAGGAGGAGGAGGAAGGAGCATCAAGCGTGCAGGAGACTGGGCTGAAAGAGAATGGAGAACAGTTACAGCAGCAGCAGCAGCAGCAGAAGCAGCAGCAGCAGCAGCAGCAGCAGCAGCAGCAGCAGCAACAACAAGAAGAAACAACAGCGACGACAACAACGACAACAACAAAGTGTACAGGGATCTGAACATAAGTAGAAAACATGTCTTTTATGACCTCTGGTCCATACAATTAACACTTTCCCTGTCTCCAGGTCTGACCAGCGCGTTGGGCTAACGCACAGGTCAGATATCTGCTAAGTTCTAATTACGAAACCCTCTTCTTAAATTCTCTCATCTTAACATTGATTCATCTGTCCATCAGCTTTAAATCATGCGCAGTGTGGTCTCCAAACTCTGCGGATGTGGTGTAGCGTATATGGGCTAGTCCGCACGGAATGATGAAACTGAAACTTACGCTCTTTGTCTCGGACATGAAGTGGATTTCAGGCAGAAGGAAGATGAATTAGAAACCAGTTGGTCTAAATGTCGTCTGTGTTTTATGCTTCTTGTTCATGAATTTTAAGATAGATGTCAGGGCACGTGATTTGCCTAATTCTGTAAACTTGCTGGCAGTCGGTAGAAAGATCTGCGGGAATTCCCCTGTCAGGAGGCCAGGATGACCAAAGATGGGTGTCGACACGATTAACACGCAGTTGTCGCTTACCAGTCCAGTTGACCGCCATTTTGGAAAAAAAACACCACACTTTAAAGCATACATAGCACTCATTGGGGAAGAGTTCCTTAGTGC
>JADBJO010004209.1:0-5000 GCA_016801955.1 Conus betulinus | reverse complement strand
GGATCAGCTGTAGGGAGGGACGGAGGGAGGGGTGGGGGTGGGGGGAGGGAGGGAGGCAAGGAGGGAGTAACGTATCACATGGGGGAAGAGAAAGGGGTGTGAAAAGTCATTGTCTGGGTGATGACATGATGATATGCTCCAGATCACATCAGGCAGAAAGGGGAAGCATGCCACCACCTGCTTCAGGATCTCATCTGTCCGTCTGCCAACCAGAGGACCAGTCAAAATAACTTCAGCAAGGATCCTTCTGGGTCAGCAATGAACACAGTGTGGGACAGCAGAGAACACAGTGTGAGACTGAAGTGAACACTGTGCGGGAGAACAGTGAACACAGTGTGGGACAGCAGTGAACAGTGTGGGACAGCAGTGAACATAGTGTGGGACAGCAGTGAACACACAGTGTGGGACAGCAGTGAACATAGTGTGGGACAGCAGTGAACATAGTGTGGGACAGCAGTGAACATAGTGTGGGACAGCAGTGAGCACAGTGTGGGACAGCAGTGAACACAGGGTGGGACAGCAGTGAACATAGTGTGGGACAGCAGTGAACACAGTGTGGGACAGCAGTGAACAGACAGTGTGGGACAGCAGTGAACAGTGTGGGACAGCAGTGAACACACAGTATGGGACAGCAGTGAACAGACAGTGTGGGACAGCAGTGAAAATACAGTGTGGGACACCAGTGAACACACAGTCTGGGACAGCAGTGAACACACAGTGTGGGACAGCAGTCAACAGTGTGGGACAGCAGTGAAACACAGTGTGGGACAGCAGTGAACAGTGTGGGACAGCAGTGACCACAGTGTGGGACACAGCAACAGTGAACACAACAGTGTGGGACAGCAGTGAACAGTGAACAGCAGTGTGGGACAGCAGTGAACACACAGTGTGGGACGGCAGTGAACAGTGTGGGACAGCAGTGAACACAGTGTGGGACAGCAGTGAACACAGTGTGGGACAGCAGTGAACACAGTGTGGGACAGCAGTGAACACAGTGTGGGACAGCAGTGAACACAGTGTGGGACAGCAGTGAGCAGTGTGGAACAGTATGAAACACAGTGTGGGACAGCAGTGAAACAGTGTGGGGACAGCAGTGAGCACAGTGTGGGAAAAACAGTGAACACAGTGTGGGACAGCAGTGAACACAGTGTGGGACAGCAGTGAACACAGTGTGGGACAGCAGTGAACACAGTGTGGGACAACAGTGAACACAGAGTGGGACAGAAGTGAACATAATGATGGACAGCAGATGACAGTGAACAGTGCGTGGGACAGCAGTGAACACAGTGTGGGACAGCAGTGAATGCAAGACGGAAAATAGTAACCAATACGGTGCCACGCCTTAAACAAGAGTTGACATCTGTGATTACAGATGAGATTCACGACAGTTCATATCTGTGAGGATAGCAATATTCACGTGAACCACTGGTACTTAAGTTAAAGGTAAATAAACGGGGCAGTAAGCAACTTGCAGGACAACATCTGACACCCAGCAACACAGATGACAACAGTCATGACAGAAGAAGCGACCGCCCCAGACCCAGGTCACCAAAAGGCATCACCGAGAGATTCCCCAAACAAAGCCGTGGAGGTCCCGCGCGGCACACCGGAATACCACTCCACCAGCGACAAACCTGTGAAGCAAACCCTGATCCTGGCCGTAGCCTTTGTCAGCGTGTTCACCTCCTTCCAGGCGCTGCAGAACCTTCAGAGCAGCATCAACCAAGAGCAGGGTCTGGGCGTGGCCTCGCTGGCCAGCATCTACGGCATGTCTTTTGTGATCAGTTTCTTCACCCCCGGCCATCATCTACAACGTCGGGGTCCGGGGCACCATCCTGCTTTCATGGCTTGGTCACTTCGTCTTTGTAGCGTGCAACTTCTACCCGCATTGGTCGGTGCTGATTCCGGGGTCCCTGCTGCTGGGGTCAGTGACCTGCCCCTTGTGGATCTCGTTGAACACCTACCTGTCCTCACTGTCCCTGGTGGTCGTGGAGCAGGACCTCCAGAAGACCCCCAGGTGGTGACTACGGTCCACGCGGCTTTCAGCTTCCTGAACGGACTCTTCTCTGGCATCTTTTCTGCCAGTCAGCTGACAGGAAACTTACTGTCCTCCACCATCCTCTTCCAGTCTCTTACCAGCTTTCGGAATCTATGTCACCATATCATCGTTATCGGCATTGTCATCGTCATCGTCTTCATCGTCAGTGACGTCAGTGTGCGGGGCGGAGTACTGCTTGCTGTCTGGGGAGGGGCAGCAGTTGGTGCCAACCTGAGTCAGGCATCATCTACATCATGCTGGGTAGGTGACTGGTGTGTGTCTGCCTGTTCTCTCTGTGTGCTAACTATGTCATTTCTGGACCAACACAGGCTACACTTTACATATACGTGTATGAATGCATCTCTGTATACACGTACAAGTATATATACAGACAGACACAAGCGCGCAGGCCACTGTGTTCTTCCTATCAACACACGATGTTGGATGGCTGCAGCCTCTTGAAGGTCGAATATCATTTTTATGAAGAACAAGCTAAACTTGTTTTCAGCAGAACTGAAAGATGGTGCGCCTTGCAGCATTGCTCTTGGCTGTAGCAGTCAGGCTGAGATGGTGGGGGGGGGGGGGGGGGGGGGGGGGGGGGGGGGGAGGCACGAGCAACCCACACTTCCATTCACTTTTAACTGACCCAATTTTAATCCTTTCTACTTTTTCCAAGCGTTGGATTGGTGGGCGGTATTATGCAAGTTTCTCTCTGTAAGTACAATGAAACCTCTCACAGAAGACTTGAAGCGCTTAGAGGCAAGGAATGTTTGTATGTAGTACTGAAATAGGTAATAGATCCATTAACCAGTGTGCCTTACCCACCGCACATGGTCGAACTGTGTCAAGGAGGACGAAGTGGGGTCAGGTGACAGATGGCACCTACGGTAGTAAGGACTCTCCCGAGTTCGAAGCTCCCGATAGCGAAAAAGAGGGGAGGGACGTAACCACTAGGACCTTGGTGCATCAAGTGGGTGCTACATACTCAGTCAGCTGAGGTCGCTTTGTAAACAGTCTTTGAAGAGCAGGAGTCTTGGACTAGTTCAGATGGTACTGCCGTAGGGCACTGTGTCGGCGCTATTGTCAGGCCAGTTGAATGCGCGTGGACGTTTTTGTCGTAGTCTTCTCTAGGATAATTACTGTGTTAAAGTGGCCCCGAAGTCGGCGGGAAATTTCGATGTCCATCTGGTGCTAAGTGGTTGCTTGCGAATCAGTTAGGTAGGGATATGTGTAAATGTTGATGTGTGGAAGAATGTAGCGAATGGAGAATTCAGGGTACCTGTGAACAATGTCGTGGAAGAAGCAGCATGGCCAAAGGCATGGCCCAAAGGGAAATCCTTTGTGTCCATCCCTATGTAAAACTGGGGGAGAACAACGTGACGACAGAGAGGAATAATACCACGAGAGAGAGAGAAGGCAGAGGAGAGAGAGAGAGAGAGGAGAGGAGAGTGAGCAGACAGAGTAGAGTCGAGAGAAAAGTGGTCTGGGAGACAGAAGAGACAGCAAGGTCTTAGGGTTAAAGACAAGCTGGAAGAGAAGAAAACTAAGTTTGAAGCCCAGAGGTGGGTGAAGAGAGACAAACTGAGTTTGAATCCAGAGGTGGGTGAAGGAGATGAAGAAGAAGAAGAGGTCTACGTCGAGTTTCCAGAGACGACCACGAAGATCCAGTCCAGAAACCTGGAGCCAGTCAACCAAGGGCGTCACCATCAAGCAGTGCTGAAGAAGACTTGAAGAAATTTGTTCAAGAACTGTAGTGTGGTGTGAAAGCACGGTTGTGTGTGTGAAAACCTGGCCAGGTAAGAAGCCATTTTATTATAACCCAGGATTAGGAAGTATTGATCTTTTATGGTTTGATTATTGCATTTTTGTGTGATTGGATTGTTCATGCATACTTATATGTAGCATAGAAATTTCGCGTTAGGAGAGAAAACGAATGCGTGACATCCCACTCCAGAGAGAGGTAAATGTTGGTGTGCGCATGAGTGTGCATATGCGTGTATGAGTGCAAAGATAACTTTGGTGTGTTAAGCCTGACTAATAGTACATCAACTTAGTGCACTGAGCAATATCATCACGATTTCCCCCGTCCTGGACTCTATCTCTCTCTCTCTCCTCTCTCTCTTCTCTCTGTATGTGTAGGTAGTATGGTGTGGGTGTGTGTGTGATGGTGTGTGGTGTGTGTGTGTGTGTCGGTGCTAACGCCGCGCGCGTGTAATCTGACAAGTACGGTATAAGATTGTACGACGGTTCAAAGTGACTCGAGTTGTCTGTTCGGCAGTGTTTGTTTGCATACAGGGCTTTTGCGATCCTGATGTTGTGACCATATCCTGTGACATATTCCTGATGTTGTGACATATATCCTGATGTTGTGACATATATCCTGATGTTGTGACATATATCCTTATGTTGGGACATGATATCCTGATGTTGTGGACATGTATTTGATGTTTGTGACATGCATCCTTATGTTGTCATATATCCTTATGTTGTGACATATATTCTTATGTGTGACATATATCCTGATGGTGTGTGACCTATATCCTGATGTTGTGACATGCATCCTACGTTGTGACATATATCCTTATGTTGTGTGACATATTATCATGATGTTGTGACCTGATCTTGATTCGGACATATATCCTTATGTTTGTGGCATCGATCCTTAGTTATGACATGCTTCCTATGTTGAGACATTATTCTTATGCTGTGACATATAAATGTAAACCTGTAGAACTTTGCACTAGAAAGGGTTTTAGTCTGGGGTGATGAAAAAGGAAAGGGACTGCTGACACCTCTGCCACCTAGCCTTTCCGTGACCAGCTTGACTTTGCCGAAAAGTTCGGTGGCGTGGGAAAGACCGGCAGTCGCTGAGTTCAATGGGGTATTGAGGCCTTTTTTAAAATCAGTTTACAAAGTTCATGAGTTTGCATTAAAGCAATACATGATGTTGCAATATAATATT
>JADBJO010004208.1:197500-202500 GCA_016801955.1 Conus betulinus | reverse complement strand
TAAGTACCAAGCCACCATTCCAGCAACTTACAGAGCAGTTAGGTGTTGCAATGACTGCAAAAAAGGCTTATCAACCCCCTATTTTTTTAATCTAAGACATAAGAGCAAGCTTTGTTTATATTCAATATTTTGCAGTCATTGCAACACCTAGCTGCTCTGTAAGTTGCTGGAATGGTGCTCGGTACTTATCTTGTATTTAGTCCCTTGCAGATTCATTCCAAGAACTGGCCCTCAGCACTTGTGTCTTAAGAGGTTATCTTTTTATATTTTCTACTTTTCACAAGAAATGTAGCTTGTTTTGCTCTTTCATGATTTTCTTTTGCTTCTTAGGTGGCACCTTTAGTTAGTTTTTTGAAAACTCAACAAACATACTATGGTATTGCACACCAGCCTTTTTCTGGTATAGCATTCTTCTTAAAACCGAAAAGGCAGAGGAGTCAAATTACCACTTTCCGCGGTCACTGAGGAGAAACATCAGGTTTCGAAATACCGGTATCTGACCAGGAGTTCACCCCCCCCTATTTCTATAATCTGAGACATAAGAGCAAGCTTTGTTTATAATTCAATATTTTTTGCAGTCATTGCAACACCTAACTGCTCTGTAAGTTGCTGGAATGGTGCTTTGTACTTATCCTTGGAATTTATTGTTTCATTGTAATTTAGTCCCTTGCAGATTCATTCCAAGAACTGGCCCTCTGCACTTGTGTCTTAAGAGGTTATCTTTTTATATTTTCTACTTTTCACAAGAAAATGTAGCTTGTTTTGCTCTTTCATGATTTCCTTTTGCTTCTTAGGTGGCACCTTTAGTTACTTTTTTGAAAACTCAACAAACATACTATGGTATTGCACACCAGCCCTTTTCTCTGGTATAGCATTCTTCTTAAAACCGAAAAGGCAGAGGAGTCAAATTACCACTTTCCGCAGTCACTGAGCTCCCCATTGGAGATGGTCTCCCGCTTTGGAGACTATAAGCTTGCTGAAGGTTCATTTTGAGAAGCATTTATTTATTCCCCATTCACCCGCTCAAGCACATACTGTCAGTTAGGCAGAATCATCTACCACTGCAGATATGAAGGCTTATTATCACCCCCCTATTTCTATAATTTGAGACATAAGAGCAAGCTTTGTTTATAATTCAATATATATATATATATATATATATATATATATATATATATATATATATATATATATATACAGCCAATCAAGCTGTATGCTGTCTTCTTAATGTTCCACCTCCTGTACTACCGATCTTTGTTTTCTTCTTCAGTCGGGTCATCGGTTCGAAAGTGTTTTTTACATGTAATTATATAGGCTGTCATTTGTCCTAGCAGTATTTAGCCTCAGTTAAAAAGAAATCAGTTCGGTGATGGTAGTTTCAAATGGTGTGTCCTTTGTAGATCCCAAATTCGGTCTCACGCCTTGTTTATCCTTTCAGGTTAAAGCGGTTACTCTGGGACAACAGTACCCACGTCAGCAAGTAACCAGTCATTACAATTAGTTGGTATAGCGAATGTACTTGAAGTTGTTTGATGCTTTTAGCTTTCAGCGTTTTCGTGGCAGACATACCATTTGTTTCTTAGATTTGTACAGCATGCTTTGCAGAATAGGAAATCAAGAGCAGCCTTCACCACTCTGAAAAAAAAAAACATCTGGAAATCTTGACTAATCACCACCAGGACGAAAATCCGCCTCTTCAATTCAAACGTCAAATCCGTCCTCTTATATGGATCAGAGACCTGGCGAACCACAAAAACCACCGTTCTAAAACTGCAGACGTTCGTTAACAGCTGCCTGCAAAAGATCCTCTACATCCACTGGTCAGAGACAACCAGCAACAAAGAGCTGTGGGTAAGATGTAACCAACTGCCAGTCAAGCAAGACATCCGCAAAAGAAGATGGCGGTGTGGATAGGACACACGCTCCGAAAGCCCCCGGACAACACCACCAGAAAAGCTCTGACCTGGAATCCTCATGGCAAAAGGAAGCGAGGAAGACCAAGAAATCACCTGGAGACAGGGCCTGGAAGTGGACACCGGGCAGATGGGTTACAGCTGAAGCAAATTAGAAAAGATTGCCCAGGACCATGGATGTTGGCAGGCAGTTGTTGATGGCCTATGCTGTGGCAAGACCAATGGGCCTAAGAAAGTAAGCTTGTAGACGATCATATTCTCTCAACATCCATGCATAAGTTACGCTGATTCCTAATTTTCTCTGCACGTTCCATTAAAGAAATGCATGATAATGCCCCCTGATTTGTTGACTCAATGCGCTCTCTCCCGTAGCTTCCATCATGGTCAAACAACTTCCATTCTTCATTACAAAGGAAATCAGCTACAGGGGAGGTGATTCAGGACAGAGAACAACAGATGGAGCGCTGGGTAGAACACTACACTGAGCTATATGCAAGGGAAAATGTAGTCACAGAAGATGCCCTGAATGCCATAGAGTGCCTACCAGAACTGGAAGAGCTTGACAGAGAACCAACCATAGACGAACTCAATGAAGCCCTGGACTCTCTTGCCTCTGGCAAGGCACCAGGGAAAGACGGTATTCCCGCCGAAGTACTGAAGTGCTGTAAAGAGACACTTATCACCGAGTTGCATGAAATCCTCTGCCTCTGTTGGAGTGAAGGCGAAGTACCACAAGACATGAGGGATGCTAACGTCGTCACACTGTACAAAAACAAAGGTGACAGAAGCGATTGCAATAATTATCGTGGCATATCCCTCCTTAGTATCGTTGGGAAAGTCTTTGCACGAGTAGTACTGAAGAGGCTCCAGGTACTTGCAGAGCAAGTTTATCCTGAATGGCAGTGCGGTTTCCGTGTCAACAGATCCACTATAGATATGATCTTCTCCCTTAAACAACTTCAGGAGAAATGTAGGGAGCAAAAGGCAGCCACTCTTCATTGCGTTCATGATCTCACAAAGGCTTTCGATCTGGTCAGCAGGGATGGCCTCTTCAAGATCCTCCCCAAGATTGGATGTCCACCCAAACTTCTCAGCATCATCAGCGGAGTGAAACAGGGTTGCATTCCTGGCTCCCATCCTGTTTGGAATCCTCTTTGCTGTGATGCTGAAACACGCATTTGGGTCCTGCAGCTGAAGGTATCTACCTCCGAGCCAGGACAGACAACCCTCTCCAGATTAAGAGCCAAGACTAAGCCCAAGCTGATGTGCCTGCGTGGCTTCCTCTTTGCAGACGACGCGCAGCAGTAACGGCCCACTCAGCCGAGGACCTACAGCAGCTCATGATTTGCTTCAGCGATGCCTGCCAAGACTTCGGGCTTACCATAAGCTTGAAAAAAACACAGGTCATGGGACAGGATGTTGACTCTCCCCCAGTCATTAGCATCAATGACCATGAACTGGATGTCGTCCATGACTTTGTTTATCTGGGCTCAAATATCTCAGACACCCTCTCACTTGACGCAGAGCTCAACAGGCGCATCGGCAAGGCAGCTACAACCATGACCAGACTGACAAAGAAAGCATGGAACAACAGCAAGCTGACCGAGCACACAAAAATCCAGATCTACAGAGCCTGCGTCGTGAGCACCCTCCTGTATGGCAGCGAGTCTTGGACTTTGCGTGCCCGACAAGAGCAAAAGCTCAATGCTTTCCATATGCGTAGCCTCCGACGCATTCTGAACATCACCTGGCAGGACAAGGTCCCAAACAACACTGTCCTGGAAAGAGCCGGATGCACCAGCATGTACACGCTGCTGAAACAGAGATGTATGCGCTGGCTCGGCCATGTCGTGCGCATGGATGACGGACGGATCCCTAAAGACCTCCTCTATGGAGAACTTGTGCAGGGAAAACATCCCACAGGCAGACCACAGCTGCGATTCAAAGACGTGTGCAAGAGGGACCTAAAAGCCTTGACCATTGACCAGAACAACTGGGATGCAACAGCCCTTGAACGGTCAGCCTGGAGACAGACTGTGAAGAAAGGTCTCTCTCAAGTTCGAAGAGACACTCACTTAGCAGCACGGGGAAAGAGAATGAGAAGAAAGGCTGCAGCCCAGGCAGACAGACAGCGTCAGACTTCGCCTGTGCCCTCTGCCACAGGGACTGTCATTTCCCGCGTCGGACTGGCCAGCCACACCCGTCGCTGTACCAGAATAGACACCTAGAGCGCAACTCCATAGTCTTCCGAGACTGAAGGATGCCTACATTACCATTAAAAGAAATGTGTGATAATGCCCCCTGATTTGTTGACTGAATGCGCTCTCCCATAGTTTCCATCGTGGTCAAACACACTTCCATTCTTCATTACAAAGCGTGAGAGAAGAATGTACAGCCGGTGCTTCTTTCAGTCTCAATTTCATGACAGGACTCTCTGTCTCTCTCTGTCTCTCTCTGTCTCTCTCTGTCTCTCTCTCTCTCTCTCTCTCTCTCTCTCTCTCTCTCTCCTCTCTCTCTCTCTGTGTTGTGTGTTGTGTGTGTGTGTGTGTGTGTGTGTGTGTGTGTGTGTGTGTGTGCACGCGCGCGCGCGCGTGCGTGTTTGTGTGTGTGTGTGTGTGTGTGTGTGTGTGTTGTGTGTGTGTGTGAGAGAGAGAGAGAGAGAGAGAGAGAGAGAGAGAGAGAGTGTGAGAGAGAGAGAGAGATGAGAGAGAGAGATGAGAGAGAGAGAGATGTGTGTGTGTGTTGTGTGTGTGTGTGTGTTGTGTGTGTTGTCTGGTCTAGCAGACCCAAGTTTCATACAGAGGATGTTGTGTTTTTAATTACCGTGTATTGGGTAATATTACAATCATGCTGAACCATCAACGTGCTTTGTGGTTTTACCCCTATTCCACCTCCACCCCTCTTCCCCCCACATGCCTTTGTTCTTCTTTTCTAACCCCAGCGTTTTTCTTCTTATCATCATTATCTGACCATTACCGTCTCAGTCAACCCCCGCCTACCTCGTCTCATTAGCTGCTACATCTAGCGAAAAGCCCCTACTTGCTGAAAAGAAGACACAGTTCACATGCCTGGTAGAACATGACGTAA
>JADBJO010004208.1:187500-192500 GCA_016801955.1 Conus betulinus | reverse complement strand
GGCATTGACAACTTTTAAGACAAACTTACCATTGCACTGACAACTTTTAACACAAACACACCATGGTATGGACACCTTTTAACACAAAACTTACCATTGCACTCACAACTTTTAACACAAATTCACCAAGGCACTGACAACTTTTAACACAAACGTACCATGGCATTGACAACTTTTAAACACATACTCATCATGGCACTGACAACTTTTTAACACTAATTCACCATGGTGCTGCCATCTTTTAACACACAACAAACATACCATGGCACTGACAACTTTTAACACGAACTTACCATGGTAATGAACAACTTTTAACACAAATTCGCCATGGCGCTGCCAACTTTTAACACAAACGTACCATAGCACTGACAACTTTTAACACAAACTTACTATGCCACTGACAACTTTTAACACAAATTCACCAAGGCACTGACAACTTTTAACACAGTCTCACCATGGAACTGACAACTTTTAACACAAACTCACTACGGCACTGACAACTTTTAACACAAACTCATCATGGCATTGACAACTTTTAACACTTGCCATGGCATTGACAACCTTTATCACAAACTCATCATGCCATTCACAACTTGTAACACAAACTCACCATGCCATTCACAACTGTTGACACAAACCCACCATGGCATTGACAACTCGTAACACAAACTTACCATAACATTCACAACTTTTAACACAACTTACCATGGTCATGCGTGAAGAACGAAAAATGAATCTGAAGTCATTTCAAGAGCAGAGTGTGAAGAGGCCACAAAATTTGAATTTTTTTTTTTTCATGATAATGAATGAGAATTACGATGATGAAAGGGATGTCATGGGGGTTTTGAGGATTACTATGATGAAAATACTGTTATGAGGCTTTGTTCCGGGCAAAGGACTTCACGACAGGGTTGTATTTCACATTTTCTATCTGGTGTGAACCAAGCCCGAGCTATACAGCACGTGCCATCTTGATCAGGAAATTGGAGCCACACTCTTAGAGACACTTCTATTCAGTAGATGAAACTCGACTGTGAAGTTCCAGGGTTTTTTTTTTTTTTCTACCGAGACCATGACACACTGAAATGTTTAAGGTCCTGAATTTGGTTTCTGTTAAGGAAATAGATCCATTCATTTCGATATCTTGTTGACTATGTATGATTTGCGTATTGGACAACAACAACAACAACAACAACAGCAGCAGCAGCAACACAACAAAGAATGATCTAATTGTCCCATCAGGATCTAAATCCGGTTCCTGAACTTGATCTGTCGACAGCAAAGAACAGCCAATGAGTCTAGAAAACCCAAGCATTAATGATTGTGAAAATATCTCGCAGTTGCATGACAGTGCCTGCTTGGAACACATTGCCGTTTGACGCCTGAATCAAAGCTTCGGAAGTTGCTCTTTCGTTGTTATCAAAGCATCCACACGGATGTCTTACGTAGGGAAGCATTTTCTCTGAGTCCACGCCTTCCCGCAACTGAAGCGTTGCCATATTTAATGGATGGACGACCTACTCCAACCTGAGAGATCCAGTAGATTTGCCCAGTCAAGATGGATAACCAGTCCGGGGTTCCTGCGCACGGATTTTTTTTTTTTTAATTCACCCACATAGGAGTTATCCTAGCCAATAGAGCTATCTGGTCTTACAACATGCCGACTTAGACAGAGATAAGTTATCCTAGCTAAAAGAGCCTTCTGGTCTCACAACATGCCGATATAGACAGAGTTTAGTTATCCTAGCCAAAAGAGCTGTCTGGTCTCACAACATGCTGACATAGACAGAGATTAGTTATCCTAGCCAAAAGAGCTGTCTGGTCTTTACAACATGCCGATATAGACAGAGATTAGTTATCCTAGCCAAAAGAGCTGTCTGGTCTTACAACATGCCGACATAAACAGAGATACATAGGAGTTATCCTAGCCAATAGAGCTATCTGGTCTTACAACATGCCGACATATACAGAGATTACTCTCGAGACGTAAACTTCTTCTCAGGAGAATCTAGTTCCCCACCCAGACACATTACATTTTCCTCAGGAGAATGTAATCCCCACCCAGACACATCACATTTTTATCTCCTTTCTGTTCTATTTTTGCTTCGTCATTAATGTAATGACAGAAAAATTGCTTACCTGTACTTATTTTTCCCAGTTACTAAATCGTTCAACATAGACAGACAGACAGATATGCACACACACACACACACACACACACACACACACACACACACACACACACACACACACACACACACACACATACATACATTTCATGGATACATACATACACACACAGAAACATGCATGCATACATATATACATACATACATACATACATACACACATGCATGCATGCATGCATGCATGCATACATACATACATACATAATGAAGTAAAGATCCATTCGAAATCGTGAGAGTTTCGCAATGTTCGTAGACATTACATCTCTCTCTCTCTCTCTCTCTCTCTCTCTCTCTCTCTCTCTCTCTCTCTCTCTCTCTCTCTCTCTCTCTCTCTCTCTGTCCACTTTTCGTTACCCCTTCCTTTTTTTATCTAAACGAATGAATGTTATTATCTATTCTGGTGATTAATGGCCCATTAGAACACGATTGCTGTATCTCAGAGAGCTGGTACAAAATCGTGTATCACAAGACAGAAAATGGCAGCGTTAGAAGTTGAAATCTTGCCTCAATTTAAATAGTTTTCAGTTTAGAAAACAGACACAGAGATGCGAGCGCGCGCACACACACACACACACACACACACACACACACACACACACACACGCGCACACACACACACACACACACACACACACACAGAGGACACACACACACACATAGACGCTCTCGCGCACGCACACACACACACACACACACACACACAACAAAACACACCACACACACACACACGCACACACACACACACACACACAACACACACACAGTGCTGTTTGACATCGAATATTGTATCAACATTACAGAACTACTCGCTGCAAATCAGTGACATTGATATATCATCATAAAATAGGCTAAATCGTAACAAAAACATGACGCAGAGTTATGAAGACTGAAGAGAAGTAACTGCATTTGATACATTGTTATAAATGAGCTAACCTTTTAACAAAAACACATGAAGCAGCGTGATAAGTAAGCTTCGAAGATTGAACAAAAGGAGCCGAAGTTGATACATCATTATAAACTAAGCCAAACATGGACCAAATATGAAACAGACTGGTGAAGAAGCCTTGAAAGACTGAACAGATCTGCCGTGTACACCGGGTACACTACGTCCCCAATGGCTTTAGAGTCGAGGACAAGTTTCATGCCACAATTGTTTCAACGATTTGAGAGAACCGATCTGGCTACACACTAACAGTCTTTGATACTGACAACACTCCGGGCGGCACACAGCTCTGTAGTGACTCGTGGATGACATTCTTTCAAACTGTAGTCACTAGCAATCCAGTGATAAACCAATGTCCCTATACAGTATGGTTTTTTTCTGGGTATTGTTGAGACATGTTGTGCTCAGTCACTGATGATAAGAACGAGTGTGAACCAGTGGTTCTCTCTTTCCTGACGGGAGTTGATAGCTAATGCTGTTAGGCGACTAGCCAGCTGGGATAAAAGACGCACAATGTTTACCTGACTGACTTTGTTTGTTTTTTTTTGTTTTTTTACTTTAGCAGTTTTGTTCAATGTCTAACAGACATGGGCGGTTTTGGAAGCTGGTCTGGAACTACTGACTCATTTGAACATCACGAGTAGTGAGCAGTTAGACTCTGAACCTGTTCACATCAAGTTCTCAGGGTTTTTATTTTTGCGACCGTTTGTTTAGTTTGGTGTTGTGTTGTGTTTTGCATTTTTTTTTGTTAGGGAAGGGGGGGGGGGGGGCGTTTTGATCCATAAAAACTCTTCTTCTTCTTCCGATTAAAAAGTTTTGGACTTACATGTTGCCTGTGCTGCTTCCCATTAGCTGTGCGCTCTTCCAGCACTGACTGGATGGTGAGGGAAGCCCAGAGGTGAGGTGCTGGCAGAACAGACGATGTGATGATTATTAGTTGAGATGCACACAGTACCTACAAAACAAAAAAATAACCAAAAACTCTTGTAAAAGTACCTGTAGTACATACTTTTTCCCAACGGAAAGAAAAAAAACAAAGCTAGAAAGAAGTTGTTCTCAATATTGCATGTTTCCAGACTGGGAATAGACTAGGTGTGGGATGTGACAAGGCAGGCGACGACAAATGGATTTCCTGCTAAAGCAGCACGTGTGTGTGTGTGTGTGTGTGTGTGTGTGTGTGTGTGTGTGTGTGTGTGTGTGTGTGTGTGTGTGTGGTGCGTGCGTGTGGTGTGGGTATGTGTGTGTGTGTGTGTGTGTGTGTGTGTGTGTGTGTGTGTGTGTGTGTGTGTGTGTGTGTGGTGGGTGTGGGTGTGGGAGTGTGGGTGTGTATGGGTGTGTGCGCGTGTGTGTTTGTCTCCTGCCGCTCTTTTCCTCGTTGACTTCTTAATTTTGCAGATATGATGTAAGCGTATGCTCTCGTCCACAGGCATTGTTATATTGTTGAGAAACCCGAAATTGATTCATTGTTCACCTGAGAAAAATCGAAACTGAAAAGGCACGCAGATACTCAGGTCCAATCGATGCATGTACTTACTCCCTATTAGAGATCGATTTTCTGGCGCATTACCATTGCCCAAATGTTTAGGAGCGAAACTTCTCGTGAAAGGAGGATTCAAGGGCTCCAAACGCCAAAGTTTAGACTGTGAGAGGATAATGAGATGATTGGCAAATTAGTAGAGAAAGAATTAGAATCCTCAAGAGGCACACACCTCCAGCCTGCACGAAGGAGATGAAAACTAGCAGGGAATGACAAAAGACAAAACCCTGCGATGACATGCAGAATTCGTGAGTTCCGGCCTTTGTTATTAATGGGAGACAAATTATCGATTCGGAATTCGACGCGATTTCCGTTGTCCATAGCGGAGATG
>JADBJO010004208.1:152500-165000 GCA_016801955.1 Conus betulinus | reverse complement strand
TCGGATGGGTTGCCTGAAGGCTTTGTATCTATGACCTCCTCCTGACTGTCTGTGCCAAAGCTGAGGGATGGGTGTGGCTGTGTTGAGGAGACAGGGGATGGGTGACTGGTGAGAACATTCACCGAGAGGGAACGGAGGGTGAGACCGAGAAAATGACAATATGACTCCATTTTGTTTCATTAAAGACCTAGCCACATTTACCGTCAAGGTGTTCAAATTAAGGTGTCATATTTGCTAGCCGAACAAACAATCAAACTAACAAGCAAGCCAACAAAAAAAAACCCCAAGATCTTAGTGGTATGATTATGTGACTATGTGGTTTCTCCCTCGAGTGTGTGACTCGCATGAAAATCATCACTATGTTTTTGATCGTTATGTGACAGGAAATTGAGATAGTGTTTAAAACCCTCCGAGTCCCAAGAGATCAATAAAGATAACCGAATCCTCAGTGTCAGTCAATTAAAGTCTCTCGACAATGAACAATCATCCTCATCTCTCTCTCTCTCTCTCTCGCTCTCTCTCTCTCTCTCTCTCTCTCTCCTCTCGCTCTCTCTCTATCTTTCTCTATCTCTTTCTCTCTCTCTCTCTCACTCTCTCTCTGTTAATATCTATCAAGATCACTATTTATTTTTGTTGTTAAAAATGATGCTGCGTCGTTCGTGTGAAAGAAACGACGACAAAGGACATTACCTACATTACCTAATCCAAATATCGAAGTGTCTCTTGCCCGAGATGTTTCTTGATGTCCACAACATTAGAGCAACATCCTACACGGAGGAGGAACTTAGACCATAGTCTGCAAATGTCACCAGGGTTGACAACAGGTCGGCCTCTGTCCTTTGTCATCAGCTGATTGTGTTGGATCTGTTCAGCTGTGTGCACTGTAGGGGTGGATAGCAAGTCGAGGAAGACAACAGGAGGAAGAGGGTGAAAAGGGAATGGGCGGGGAGGGGGCAGCTGGGCTTGTCTCTTTTCCTGTCAGTCCACCTGAGTGACACGCACACAACCTGCGACAGGCAGGCTAATCACTATCATCTCTTGTTCTTCTCTCTCCTGCTTGGAGTGGAGACGTCGATTGACCGGGAGTCTGCCCATCGTCTGGAATTTCAGTTCCCTCCCTTTGTGATGGCTAACTGATGCCAGAGAGAGAGAGAGAGAGAGAGAGAGAGAGAGAGAGAGAGAGAGAGTCCTCATTTACCTTTTCTATTCATTCAGTTGTTTGGTGGTCCCATTGTCTGCTTATTGTCTATCTCACTGGGACAGAAACTGATTTTCGTGGAAGCATTGCGTTTGAAAGATGCTGGTGGCCATCTGAAACGTTGGGTGTTGTTGTTTGTATGTTGTTGAGGCGCAGCGTGCAGCTGGATGTGTGTCATACTGGTGTGGTTATGCTCCTCTGATTATTTTTTTCTTTGTTGTGCAGTTTTTCCTTCCCTTCTTTCTTTCTCTCGTTCTGTCTGTCTGTCTGTCTGTCTGTCTGTCTGCCTGTCTGCCTGTCTTTCTGTCTGTTTTTTTTTTTTCTTTCTTTTCTTTTTTCTTTCCTTCCTTCCTTCTTTTCTTTCTTTCACTTTTTTTTTTTCTCATGATGGAGACATTAGTCACGTGAAGATAACCACCATATGAGTGGGAAAATGCAACAGCATGTTGTATAATGGGAGATGAAACTTATTTTACAGGACAACTGTTCAAAACACAAGTTTTGACAAATTCAAATTCAAAGAACAGCTATCTCAAGGTATAGAAAATACTCTGCTGCGACGATCTATAAATCCATATAGCAAAATGTCTCCACGATTGGACAATGATTGTGAAAAGACGCAAACAGCACCGTAAACGGGCCAATATGAATTACGGTTCAAGCTTAACCCCAACCTCTTTTAGAATACAGGTTATTACCCTGCTGCATCAATACAACATGAGATTCCCGTGACAGTGGAAGTTCGTATCTGAGTCTTAACCTGCATCTATTGAACCAAGACGTACATAACTGACAAAACATGAATTTTGTGTATGTCATATGTGGAACTGAAAAAAATCCCCCCCCCCCCCCCAACCTTCCCCACCCCTCCGCCAGTTTCACATCCTATTTTAGGGGTCGTTTCCTGAAATACTTCCATTCCTTTCCGTCAACATATCTTAGTTAACCGGAATGTGACAATTTCCAGTGCACCAGAGGTCAACCAATCAGCACAAAGAACGGCCGTTAAATACAAACAAACACTGATGCTTCCAACCGTCCGTCCCACGTGCCGTGTATTCCATGGAAACGCTGAGGGATGAGTGCGTGTGATTAGTAAACAACTGACTGACACCAGGAACTTAGAGAGAGGAACAAAATGACTGCACTTGGTGACCGGTACATTTCACACGGTCCTGGACAATCTGACAATTGTTAACTGGATTAAAAGGCTGAATATAGTTTCTTCGTCGTAACAGAGATTTTTTTTTTGCTCTATATTGAATTGGGTTGCATAGCTTTAACATCGACCACACATTCTATTTTTCTGTGTTGTTATATGTTGTTGACTTACGAAAACGAATTTTGGAGTTTGAGTTGTTTGTTTTGTTTCTTTGTTTGATTTGTTTTGTTGCCAGGGGGGTTGTCCCTTCTTGCCCAAGGCTCAACGTCGTGTGCTGCTGTGCGTGTTGCACACGGGTCCTCGGTTTATCGTTTTAATCCGCAAAATGGAGGGTGTGTGGGCTAGTTAGGGGATGGACAAGTCTAGATGAACGATTGAGAATACCGAGTAACTGGAAAAAAGCATTAATATTAACAGCCCAAGACTCTCTGTCTGTGTGTGTGTGTGTGTGTGTGTGTGTGTGTGTGTGTGTGTGTGTGTGTTTGTGTGCGTGCGTGCCTGCGTGCGTACGGGAGTGCGTGCGTGCGCGCGCGCATGCGTGCGCGCGCGTGTGTGTGCGTGTGTGTGTGTGTGTGTGTGTGCGTGTGTGTGCGTTTGTGTGTGTGTGTGTGCGTGTGTGTGTGTGTGTGTGTGTGTGTGTGTTTTCCAGTGACTAGTTGTGTACACCGAAATTCGAACTGATCAGTGACTGCATTCTGCAGAAAAATGAAATGGACTCCAAGTCAGCATCAGACTGATGAATATAGCACCCATATGTCGTCACATTGTCAGATAGTTTGTCTGCACACATGACGAGTGTGAGTTCGAATCACTTGGATGTGCGAGGGGCGGGGGATCACTTGGAGGGGCGGGGGGGGGGGGGGGGGGCGGGGGGAGGGAGGAGGAGCGAAGAGAGGGTGGATATGTTGCTGGGTTTCTTTTTTATGGCATGACAACCCTCTCTGTCCGCCCAGCGGGAAACGAGTAGCTGGTTCAGTTGAGGGTAAGGCAAAAGGCCGTGAAGAGAGAGGGGTGGGCACCGCCCTCCATTATGCCGTGCACAAGCCACGTTGAACCTCTAACATGCCATTGCCCCTTCAGCCGTTAGGTCAGGTAAGGTCATGTTGATTATAGCCCAGCCGACCGCAAAGGGCCATATCAGGGCTGTCACCGCGTGGAAGTCAACTCACAAGTCGTGAAACAAAATGAACGAATACAACCTCATTTATACAACCCCAGAATAAACCTTCTAAAAAACACACATCGGAAACGTTTGTTTACACAAAAAAAAAAAAAAAAAATTCTGTCAAATCTTAGATCAGATGAAAAATGTTGATTTCTTTCAGAGACAGCCGTCAGGCTATGGGCTTCAGTCTCAGTTTCATCAAGGTGTCCCTGAGTGCGGACTAGTCCATATACGCTGAACCCCATCCACTAAATTTTGAGACCACACCGCTTATGATTTGAAACAGATGGTGTAGACTGTGAGACCTAAACATGAACCTTTACCTTAACATAGAGCTAGTTCTTTCTGATATTTCTTCTTTCTTTCCGTTTTTTTTTTTTTTTTTTCTTCATCGTTGAAGTTACGCTTTCATCATCGTCTTTTGTGTAGTTTAATTTGCTGTGTGTGCTTTAGCAGGTCATGCAAAAAGTATCCAGCATGTTCTGACGAGACTTTTTCAGACTATGGAATCCGTGTATAGACAATGTTGATGTGGATCCGTTGAGCGGATCCCAATCAGGGTCAGGATCCAGTTGTTATGTAGCAAGATTCAAAGTACACGGGCGCAACCCACTGAGCCCGTACCACCAATTACCCGACGGAGAATCCTTGATGTGTTCACGTTATTGGTAATATTATTACAAACTGCGCTCAGCACCTGAGCACTGTGGACTCCCTGCTACAGGCTGTGGAAGGGTGTAGTGTTGTGGATTATTGAAAACCTTACAGTGATATGAACAGTGATGCATTATGGTTTGCACATTGTCACAGTTCTCTCTCTCTCTCTCTCTCTCTCTCTCTCTCTCTCTCTCTCTCTCTCTCACACACACACACACACACACACACACACACACACACACACACACACACACACACACACACACACACACACACACACACACACACACACACACACACACACACACGGTCACATTCGGTCATTTGGTCATTCGGTTATTCACCCACTCACACACACACACACACACACACACACACACACACACACACACACACACACACGGGAGTAACTCGTTTCCTCTGTACCAACACGGAAAGCATTCAACTTCAGGAAAGCCAAATTTAATTTTAAAAAAAATAACGGAAAAACTAACTGATGAGCGAGACTCCTTCATCCAGGATTCAAACACGCTGAGCGTCGGCGAACTCTGGAGTAGGTTCAAATCACTAGTCCACTCCCTCATGAAAGAATACATCCCTATGAAAACTGTTCGAGGCAGACCTTCCCACAAACCGTGGATCAGTTCCCACATCAGATCTTTGAAAAGGAAGCTGGCCAGGAAACTCAAGAGGAGCAAAACTTCATCGGACCCCTCAGTAAGACGACAATACCTACAGATGAAGAGCAAAGTACAGCGAGAACAGCGGCAGGCCTACTGGACATTCATCAACAACATCATAGACTCTCCAGAAAGCGACGACGAGCAGTTGAGGGGAAGCAATCAGAAACGATTCTGGAGCAATATAAAATCCTTAAGAAGTGACAGTACAGGGCGTCTCCATTACGAGCTCATGGAAGACTACATGCATCCCCGAAAGATAAGGCCAACATCCTGAACCATCAATATGAGTCGGTCTTCACAAGAGAAAATGACAGCAACATTTCCAGTTCCATCAGGAAGGCCCTCCCCTGCAATGGCCGAGATCACAATCGATGAGGAAGGGGTACGCATGTTGCTGAAGAACATCAACCCACATAAAGCGGCGGGACCAGATGAAATCCCAGCAATGGTGCTGAAAGAATGTGCAAACGAGATCGCGCCCTTGCTTTCTGCACTCTTCACAAAGTCCCTGGCAGTGTTCGAAAAGGGTAACCGAAATTCAGCTGACAACTACAGACCGGTCTCCCTCACCAGTATCTGTTGTAAGATGCTAGAGCACATCATAGCAAGCAACATCATGCACCATCTGAACCAACACGACATTCTTGTAGATTCCCAACATGGTTTCAGAGCCAGGAGTTGTGAAACCCAACTGCTGACACTTTTCCACGACGTCGCCAAGAACCAAGATAGTAAACGACAGACAGATATGATCATTCTGGACTTCTCCAAGGCCTTTGACAAGGTCCCTCACAAACGCCTCCTCCGTAAGCTGGACCATTATGGTATACGAAGATCGACGTTAGACTGGATCAAGGCCTTTCTTTCCAACAGCTCGCAGATTGTCATAGTCGACAATGAAAGATCAGAGCCAGCACCTGTCATCATTTGAGTCCCACAGGGAACAGTTCTAGGGCCGATTCTATTTCTGATCTTCATCAACGACATGCCTCAGGACATCAAGGCCAACGTCAGACTGTTCGCTGATGACGGCACAGTCTGTTCCACCATTAAATCCAGCCAAGACTACAAGGCGCTCCAGAAGATCTCAACTTACTGAATGATGGGGAACAAACGATGGGGGATGGAATTCCACCCCGAAAATGTAATGTCCTTACTTGCTCAACATCAAGAAACCCAATCAACTTCAACTACAAACTTAAAGGACATACTTTGGACCATGTCGACGGGTCGAAATACTTTGGCGTCGACATAAGAAGTGACCTCAACTGGAAAGACCACGTTGCTAGAGTCACTAACAAGGCCAACAGCATGGTAGGCTTCCTGAAAAGAAACCTGAAGATCTCCAATAAAACCACCAAAACCAGTGCTTACCTAACACTGGTACGCCCTCACCTGGAGTATTGCTCATCAGTGTGGAGTCAGTACAAAGCAGGCCAGAAGAAAAAAAGATCGAAATGGTGCAAAGAAGAGCAGCACGATATGTATGCAACAAATATGACTGGACCGGCAGCGTAACAGCCATGCTGCAAGATCTGGAATGGGAACCCCTTGAAGCAGGAAGAAACAGGAAGAGGCTAACCTTCATGTACAAGATCGTCAATGGCGCTGTGGACATACCTCCTGACAAATTCCTCAAGAAAGGACCTGCCAAAACCAGATCAAACCACAAACACAAATTTGCTCATCTCAGCACTTCCTCCGACCCATACAAGTAGAGCGTTTTCCCATCAACCATCCCAGCCTGGAACTCCCTGCCTGCAACAACAGCAGAGGCCCCCTCCTTGGTATCATTCAAGAGGGAGCTGAACAAAATCCCAGCCTAGATCCCTATCCCAACTAGCTGAACGGTAAACGATGGGCAGGGTTGTGCCGGTCCAGGTTACGACCTGGGGTCGTCGCCACGATGACCGGGTAAGCCTCCCCCAGATACTAATTAGGCTAGTTGAGTTCCCTAGTTGAGTTCCCCCCCCCCCCCCCCCCCCCCCCCCCCCCCCCCTTTTTTTTTCCTGCCACAACACGCCGCCTCGGAGATGAACTCAGGGTATATGCGGTTGAGGTACTAAGGCAACTTTACAGCTCTTTAGCTATATTTTTGTTGTCCCTATTAGATCTTTGTTTATTTTTATCTTACGCCTCTGTGCACACAGGTCAGTAATAGTCAACTATGACGGCTGACCTACAAACTGAAGATTGAAGATTGAACAATTACTTCTCTTGGTGGAAAAAAAATCACCCATGCACTGACTCAAAGGCAAAGTGTCAGACGTTGGATATCCATGCATGCACGCACATACACACACGAACATGACGTCTTTCCTCCGCACACAACTGCATCCACTCCATACACATAAGGCGCAAACAAAGGTCAATTTTGATTCATCCCCTCCTTAATCTTTTAAAAATCCCATGGGGGTTCTTTACTCTGGCATCAATCAAAACTTATATATTGTCATAATCTGTAATCCTTTCAGCTGGTGCAACCAATCAAGTACGCTTCTTCTGCGCACAATACTGATTTTGCAGGTTTACTCACTGCAAGTGTCCGCACACTCTCTGTGGTGTCCGGAACTGGCTTCCTCTGTGCGGGGATCCCATACTGCCCATTACATATCACAACTACTGGTCGGCGACAAACTCTTGCCCAACCTGGATCTTCCCGCGGATCGGAGCTTGGCCCGGGAACGCGCGCAGCCCCCGGCCATCCACCTTAGTGCCCGATCTCCAGTCTCTTCTTTCCTCTACCGCACGGGGAGTCGGCCCAGCTATAACAAAACCAGATAAACACGAGTTCAAAACACTGCCAGCCAGTTAGCAGTCATGTTACACTTTAACTTTTTGAACTCTTCAATTTTCAAACATAGTTTTTCGGTTCCGACAATAAACCGTTGAAAACAAATGGGAGAATCATCTAGATTCTCACAATATAAAATTAGATACTTACGGCTTGAGTACCGTCAGTCAACTACAATTCACATACTTCTGTATGTGTTAGGCCTCTGCCTTTATCAATGGGCACAGTCCGCCTCTTCTTCTTCATCTAAATCGTCTGTTCCATTCTCAGAGTGCGCACCGATACAGGTCAACGCCTGTTTTATATTCAAATCGCGTGAACAGTGTTTAAAAATTTTTCACTCAAACCCCGGGCCACGTTCAGTCAATACGCTCCCTTGTGTCACACGACTAACCTATAGTGTAACGCACGAATCAATAATCTTTTTCTTAATCTGTACTGTCTCATGTAATCGCGTAGCATACGAAATATCGCTCCGCATTAGATAATCATGATCAAGGAAGATGGGGAATAACATTGTTATAATAATATTGTTATTATTATTATTATTATTATTATTATTTATTATTATTGTTGTTGTTTGTTGTTGTTATTATTATCGTTGTTATTGAGAGTACCAGGCGGTAAGCGCTTTACAACCCATGCTGTAATTTGTGCAATGGGTTGCTCACCTGGATAGTGCTGACGGAAGATCTACTTGCAATCGTTACGTTCAGTCGTTTCCCGAGTCATTCAGTGCAATATCAATCACTCATTTTCTTTCATTCGTTCTCTCCATTGTTCACTGAGAATGTATTGCTATGTGTATACGTGCCATGCATACCATGGCCAAACTGGCCAGTTCTTCCGAAAGTTGGTGAATGGATTTGGATATGGGTACAAAGTGCGTACATTCACACAGGGAATCTGGTTTATAGTCTCATACGACGGGTATTCGAAGCACCAAGTGATTGTAACTTTCCTTCACTGACAAACTCTCTACAAAGGTAATTATTTATCCTGCGTCTGATCGTTTATTTCTTTGTTACGCAGAGAGAAACTGCTCCTAGCAAACGCCTTCAACTATTGTGTCCGCAAAGGTGATTAAGTTTAAACCCGTGTCCGTTGCTTTCTTTCTTTGTTAACAAGATTACGCAAAAAAAAAAAAAAAAAAAAAACAGTACACCAACTTTAACAAAACTGAGAGGGAATAGGAAATGAATGTTGTGCCAAATCCAAGCTCCCAACATCATTATTATTCCCCATCTTCCTTGATCATCATATAAAAAATGTATCATTCCCTGGGTCTTCAAACTCTGCTGTCATGGTGAATTTCCTTTTATGTCCCCCATGAACTCTGTCAGAGTCATCGGCATCTCAATGTTAATGGGACAGTGATGGATAGGCATGGTGGCATCTTCCATTTGGGGATGCTCGCTGGCGCTGGCTCCACAAGGGAATAAATGTCTGCAATAGGGTGCTCAGTAATCGATCACCTGATGGATCCGAAGAGGTGCCACTGAACACCACAGGGGGGTCTCCTGGCCTGGACTGCCCATAAGAACTTGGTCTTCATCGCTCTCTGTGGACTGCTGTCCTGGGGTCAGCGATGGGATGACCATCGGTGCGACTCGGTAAAGGTGTTAGGGGTAATGCTGCTGAAGATCAGACGACCTAAGATAGTTACAAAGAGACATTTGTGAATGGACAACTCGGTATAAGTGCTAATAGTAATGCTTCTGAAGATCAGACGACCTAAAACAGTTAAAAAGAGGTATTTGTGCATGGACAATTTGTGGAATAACAATTCCGATTCATACTTCGACACTAGTCCATACACATATTGGCTCGTGCAGTTACAGCAAAATAAGGGAACAGACAGAAATGAAATGGGTGCAGAAACGCGAATGGCCAACGATAGAAAAGATGACAGACAGAAGACAGACATATGTCTGGATGAAGAGCCATACTGCATACTGCCACAGCCAGGGGACAGACAGAAGACAGACATATGTCTGGCTGAGGAGCCATACTGCATATTCCCGCAAACGTGCTTTGTTTGTCATCTTTGGCATTCTGTTGTTTCATCTTACAGTCTGGTGCTAAAACTGTACTTGAAAATCTCTCACCTTTGATATTATAACATTTCAAAAGCATTTCCAAGCACAATGACGAATCCATCTTTGTGTAAACAAACATAAGTTAGCGCCCCTTCCACTCATTATTTCATTCATCCTTCTCTCTATTCTTCGTTTCTGGCGCCATTATTGTCATGCCGGTGCGAACAGACCTACGTGTGGTCATCATGTTAGTGAAGTCTCTTTTTAGATTCCTCTCTGGCGCCATCATGGACGTGTGACTCTGCGAACAGGTTGACACCAGGTCCTGTTACTGGGGCAGAGACACATGAAGCCAGACATAGCACGACATGCTGAGAGATCGATCTTGGTCATTTGTTAACTTAGCACCTTGGTGTCACTGCCACCCGCTGGCTGCCAGATGGTCTGGACAGTGTGCACATACACACACACACACACACACACACACACACACACACACACACACACACACACACCACCACCACCACCACCACCACACCACACCACACCACACACACACACACACACACACACACACACACACACACACCACACCACACACACACACACACACACACATACACACATACACACACACACACACACACACACACACACACACACACACACACACACACAAACACACAACACACAGCTGCACGCGCGCACACATGCACATGCACATGCGTACACAGGTACAGAGAGAGAGAGTGAGAGAGAGAGAGAGAGAGAGAGAGAGAGAGAGAGAGAGAGACAGACAGACAGACAGTGTGTGTGTTGCTGTCTCACCTTTCCAACCCAGCAGTAGTATTTACTATCACGTCACTCGGGTCATCTCACACGCAGGCAATAGCTGAAGGTCAGTCTGTCACAAGCCTGCACTAGCAGTCCACGGGAGCAGAGAGAGAGAGAGAGAGATAGAGAGGAGGGAGAGGGGAAGAGAGAGGAGAGAGAGAAAGGGAGAGAGAGAGAGAGAGAGAGAGAGAGAGAGAGAGAGAGAAAGGAGAGTGTAGTGTAGATAGAGATTGTGGGATTAGAGATACAGACAGACAGACGGGTTTAAGAAGACAGAGAGAGACAGAGAGAGAGAGAGAGAGAGAGAGAGAGACAGAGAGAGAGAGAGAGAGACGCGGGAATGAGAGAAAGAAATGAGTGTGGTAGAAACAGAGATGGAGTGAGAGAACGAACGAACGAAGTTTTATTTCACCAGGGTAATGAGATAAGCAATACAAATCCTTTTTTTTCACCCAGCCCTGGGGCAAAAGGAAAGAAAACAAATTAAAGATCAAGTTAATGCATATCAAAGATCGAATTAATGCAAATACATATAAAAGAACAAACAATGACAAGATTTTGCACAGTTCAATACAAATTAGCTATTGTCCACACCATTGACAAACGAACTCAATAGAAAAACGCGTGAACATAGTGTACAAGTAGGAAAGAAGAAGGAAGGAAAAGGGCAAGAGAATAAACTAGAGTTGCATGATAAAGATAAAATATTTATGCGGATGCTGTTAATGTATTATGTTATTATTTGAAATAATCAATTTTGTATACCGCCTTAAAGGAACCAATGCTACCTTTTTGTTTGATGTTTATTGCCAGAGAGTTCCAAAGCGTTGCACCTGAGTAAACAAGACTAGTTTTGAATAGATTAATTCTTGGTTTCAGGATTAGTATTTTATTGGTGTATCTTGACCGATTTAACGGAAATTTAGCAGTTAATGTTGAAGGTGCAAAACCGTTCATAACTCTATACATCATTATTGCTGTATTGTATTGAAGTTTGTATGTTAAATGTAGAATATTAGATTGATATAGTCTTTGGTGTTAACGAAGACGATTTTATAAGTATCTATTTCAGAGCTCGCTTATGGACCCTATGTAAAGGTTTCAACGTATTATCACCAGAAGAATCGAAACGTGTTGAGGCATAATCGATAGATGACTGAATATATGCGTGGTAAAGGTGTTTACATGCATTTAAATCTAGAAAAAGTTTTGATTTTTGACAGTTGAAAGACTTTTTTTGTGATGGACGATTGCTTAAACAAATAATGTGAGGTGACCAAGAGTGATTGTTGTCCAAGGTGACGTCCAACACTTTGTGAGTGCTGACTTCTTCAAGCTGCTTTTCACCGATGTATACAAAGGGCCTATGAGAAGTTAAATTTGGTCTTTTTTGACGCGAAGTTATGATCATATACTTTGTTTTTTGTTCATTAAGGGACAGGTGGTTGCTTTCAGACCACTAAACCAATTGGTCAGCATTCTCTTGCAATTTCATGGGGTAGCTGATTTAGGTCAGAATGGTTAGAGTGGATAAATGCATCATCTGCAAAGAGTGCACATGAGCCTTTGACATGTAAGGGGAGGTCATTAACATAGAGTAAAAAAGAAGAGGACCAAGGACTGATCCTTGTGGCACACCAAATTTTTGTGGCGCAAAAGTACACTGTTTGTTGTAAATGAAAACAGATTGTTGATGATTAGATAGAAACGATTTTATGAAAGAAAGGACATGGTTGAAAGTTTGATAGATGGCCATTTTTTTCAGAAGAAATTTATGATCAATAACAACAAGTGCTTTTGTGAAATCAATAAAAAGAACACCAGTGAATTTCAAATCATCTATGTTGTGTTAGCCATTAAACTACGAGATTTGTTAGTGTTGTGTGTGGCAGAATAGTTGACTCTAAAACCAGACTGGTTGGGATGCAGCAGCTCATGTTTTGAAATACGGGACACGAGGTATAATGA
>JADBJO010004208.1:135000-147500 GCA_016801955.1 Conus betulinus | reverse complement strand
ATCGAGATCAGAACATGACTCAATCTTCAAGGCGGCTTGCAGCAGAATCACTGAGATTAGAACATGCTTTGATCCTCTGGAGATTTGAGAGTGAATCGTTGAGGTGTAGCATTATTTGATCATTACAGCAGCTTCTGAAGATGTCATTGACGTTAGAGATGAATTTAATCAATACGATTGTGTTGATGAGTTATTGAGGATAGACCATTATCTAAACTGGATCTAGTTGCAAAGTGAGACGACTGCAGGTGGGAATCTAAACAAATCTTAAATAAATGTTCGCGAACCGCCAAGAGAAACGTGGACAAACGAATCACAGGAAAATGTGTAATTGTGATTCGTTTGTCCATGTTTTTTTTTTCGGTTTCGCTAACGTTTATTTGAGATTCATTATCTAAACATCATTGAGGTTTGAAATGGAATCCCTGAGAATACAGCATTATTTTATCAGTCTGGTGATTGTATTGGGGTCACCCAGGTGATATCATAATCCAATCATCATGGTGGTTTGTCCTGGAGTCAGTGAAGTTGGAACACTCTTTAATCACCAGGGTGATTTGGGATGGAGTCACTGGGATTAGAGCATTATTTAATATGTATGGTGGTGTTGAAGGAGTCAGTGCGGCCAAAAAAAAAAACACATATATTAGGATTATCTGTGATTGAATCATGTAGGACAGAACATTATTGAGCGTTTGTCGTTGTGTTATCCGTGATGGAGTCATGTAGACCAGAAATGTATTGAGTGTTTGATGAAGAAGTCGTTGTGGTTAGAACACTCGTTGGGGTTATAATGCACCCTTGTGCATCATCACCTCGTAGCATGGCAGAGGAGGTGTAGTCGTAGATGGATCAGCCCACAAGCATGGATATGGACCCTCCTTGACAAAAATGAAACGGATACTGGTGTGGATAAACATGTTGGGCAAAGAAGCCCTGGACTTTCAAGATTATGCACCAGACTGCTTCCCACGATCTGAGTCAAAGAACAGCACTGGCGGCTGTATGTCTGGCATCAAGGCTAAGAGGCTTTCTGATGCTGGAAGACAAGGAACTTGCCTGATTCTCACCAGAATGCGGTCAGCTTTTCCTAGTACGGGAACACGCCTGTATCCTAGACCATCGTGCACGGGGCAATAACTGTCCTGGCTTGAGAACGGAAACAGTCAACCTGGCTACACTACACTACCTCTTCTATGTTGCTCAGGATCAAAACGAGAAAGAGTGGAGTGAAATAACTCCCAGCGGTCCGAGCACTCATCATGAAAGCCCGGATGTCCGCCACTCATCATGGTAGCCCGGATGTCCGCCACTCATCATGGTAGCCCGGATGTCCTGAGAACAAGGGATCAAAGTCTGGCTGTCAGTATTCAATGTCTGCGGGGCCGATCAGCATGATCGGCGGATTGCCTGACACGGGGTAATGTTGACACACCTGCTAAATGAGGTCAGGTTGCTTCTGTTATTCCTTTGGTGACCTTATTGGGTTCATCTCTGTCTGTCTGTCTGTCTGTCCATCTGTCTGTCTGTCTGTCTCACTCTCTCTCTCTCTCTATCTCTCCCACCTCTCTCTCTCTCTCTCTCTCTCTCTCTCTCTCTCTGTCTCTCCCTCTCTGTCTCTTCTCTGTCACTCTCTCTCTCTCTCTCTCTCTCTCTCTCTCTCTCTCTCTCTCTCTCTCTCTGTGTTTCGTCTGTCTCTGTCTCTATGTCTCTCTGTCTGTCTCTGTCACTGTCTCTGTCTGTCTCTCTCTCTCTCACTTTGTGTGTGTGTGTGTGTGTGTGTGTGTGTGTGTGTGTGTGTGTGTGTGTGTGTGTCTGTGTGCGTCTGTGTGCGTGTGTGTCTGTGTGTCTGTGTGTGTCTGTGTGTGTCTGTGTGTGTGTGAATACAGAATCTAGAATGCATTTTTTCGCACATTACCTGCTTGGAAGACAGTACACAGTGCAACAGATTTACCATTCTACTTTACAAGCCAATCTGCAGTTCAGTGTCATTACTTTTAGCTCTCTGTCGGCACATCAAGACAGCCAACACATCAAATGCATGCAAGGCATAGCTCTCTGCCGGCACAGCAAGACAGCCAATACATTAAATGCATGCAATGCATAGCTCTCTGTCGGCACATCAAGACAGCCAACACATCAAATACATGCAAGGCATAGCTCTCTGCCGGCACAGCAAGACAGCCAACACATTAAATGCATGCAATGCATAGCTCTCTGCCGGCACAGCAAGACAGCCAACACATCAAATACATGCAATGCAAAGCTCTCTGCCGGCACATCAAGACAGCCAACACATCAAATACATGCAATGCATAGCTCTCTGCCATCAAGACAGCCAACACATTAAATGCATGCAATGCATAGCTCTCTGCCGGCACATCAAGACAGCCAACACATCAAATAATGCAATGCATTTGCAGAGGTAAAACGCATGGATTTTTTTTTTTTGTATCAAATTTAAAAACGCCTTTGATTTGGTTAGATGGGCATTATGAGTAAAGCTTTTCAGGTCTACTGCTGATGCACAAAATTGCAAGAGTGGATCTCATTTGGTTGTTGTTATTGTTGTTGTTGTTGTCGTCATCGTCGTTGTTGTTGTTGCTGCTGCTGCTGCAGTGACTTGACAATAGCCAATCAGCATCATCCTCTTTTCCTTCTCTCTCTCTCTGTCTGTCTGTCTGTCTCTCTGTCTGTCTCTCTCTCTCTCTCTCTCTCTCTCTCTCTCTCTCTCTCTCTCTCTCTAAGCTCTTTGCCTGTCTGGCTGACTGCTGATGCAAGCTCAACCATGTCTCCTCTCTCTCTATCTCTCTCTCTCTCTCTCTCTCTCTCTCTCTCTCTCTCTCTCTCTCTCTCTCTCTCTCTCTCTCTCTCTCTCTCTCTCTCCCCCCAAGCTCTTTTGCCTGTCTGGTTGACTTGTGAGGCACGCCTCCACTGTGACAGGCGTGTGAAGATGACAACAATGGGGACAGAGACCTAACCCCAGGCACAAAACTGTTTGACGATGAAAAGAAAAAAAAAAAAAAAGAAGAATGCAACTCCAATGCTTTGAACACAACAGTTGGAACCTATTTACCTGTTTGCTCCTAAGCGCCAAAAGAAATGTTCATCTAAACTGACTCGGGAACTTATCAAATTGAAATATCTGAGCTCTATAACTTGTGCCAGGACAACACAAGTGCACTTCATTATACATCATACCCCTTCTGCAGAATGTGCGTAACAAATCTGCCTTACAATAAGATCGATGGCAGTAACAGTGATATGCAAGTTCAGAAACATCAAGTCTGAATCTAATTGTCATATACTCTTAAGTGTCTATCCAGGTTTTTCAGTAGGTGTGTTTAAAACATTAGGCATGGCGCAAAAGAGCCTTAAAATTTTAATCTTTTGCCTTTACTCACATGACAGTTCCATACCTACCACAGGCACAAAACCAGTCTATCTCTGAAAGTTGGTGCCAGTCGTATCAATGACATGATTCTACCAGGTATAGCCAAATCCTTACAGATGAGACGTACAACAGACATCTGAGACCCAGTTTCTTTCGTCATGCTCATCTAGGTCATTAGCAAACGTTAGGCCTTGAGGAGGTTTCTGCTGCTCTCATGCATTTTTTGTTGATTTGCGAAACTTAACCCATCTTATTGCGTAATTTGTTTAAGTGGGATGTCTGTTCGTTTCTCCACATCTTCACTCAGCTTGTAAGAATCTTTTGAATTCAAATAAAAGGCCATTTTGAAACTGACGCTGCTGCTATCATCCCCCCCCCCCCCCCCCCCCCCCCCCCCCGTACTCTATCCCATGCTGTACAATTGGCTGAAAGTGTGAGTCAAATTTCAAAAGGTTTCCAGAGAAGCTACTTTTTAATTAAACAGTGTTTGCAAAATACACGACAAGCACGTTTGGCTTTACTCGAAAGATTAGTGCAGGCTGCTTGAAAAAAAGGGCACTGCAGAAAAAAAAAACAAAGATTCTTCCAAGTATGCGTATGTATCAACAATAGGCATAGTTAGACTGTTGAAAGTTTGTTTTTTTTTCTTGCAGATAAATACCTCCATTTGCTTAGCACAACATATTACTTGTGTCTGTATTCACCCGTAAATGGAGGCCTGTCGCTGTACGATGCACAATGATTGTGTTTGTAGTCCCACAGTGTTTCGGTCAAGGACGACACATCGTGAGCCAGAAGCCGTACAGGATTTCAAAGTAGTCATGCGCAAATGTTGCACTCTACCGGACTCTGTTTTTCCTGTTGCTGGTTCATTGAGAGAACATGAAATTAAAACAGAACTGCATACAACGCCTTGTTTCACGAGAGAGAGGAGAGAGAGAGAGAGAGAGAGAGAGAGAGAGAGAGAGAGAGAGAGAGAGAGAGAGAGAGAGAGAGAGAGAGTCGATGCAGACTGTGTAAACGTAGTGATAATGGAAATGTTGCATCCCTTAGTGTATAAATCACTCAGTTTTTGCTTTTTCAAGCAACTGAGACCGAACAGCGAACTTACTTACACATTCCAATAAAAACGTTTACCTTTTTATACATCTTGACAAATACTGGATGAAGAAATGGGAAGGGCAGACAGACAGACAGACAGAGACAGAGAGAGAGAGAGAGAGAGAGACAGACAGACAGACAGACAGACAGACAGACAGACAGACAGACAGACAGACAGACAGATATTGTTTGTTTGTTCGTAATGAAGATAGACGGACAGGCAAACCATGAGAAATAGGGTTCATTGTCGTTGGACGCAATTTGGAACTGCTTTCAAAAGACAAGGGTGTAAGATGGGTGTAAGTGGAAAAACAAATAATTGCCAACGCATTTGCAGATCGATGGTGGTCTACCAATTAGCTAAATTAGGACGTGGAACAGTTCAAAGGCTGTAATCTCAGGTTTCGGTTCATTGGTAAATATACTGACTCCATTGACAACTTTATATGCTTCTCACGTTTCTATGGAAACAGAAGAATGGTCGGAGGCAGGTGACTCAGGTGTGCGTGCGTGTGTGTGTGTGTAGGCTTCAGAAGCACATAATTACAGAAGCATGGTGAGTGTGTGTTTGTTTGTGTGTGTGTGTGTGTGTGCGCACGCGCGCGCGCGCGCGTGTGCGTGCGTGCGTGCGCGCGCACGCGTGCGTGTATATGCGTGTGTGTGTGTGTGTGTGTGTGTACATATATATATATATGTGCATGTGTGTGTGTGTGTGTGTGTGTGTGTGTGTGTGTGTGTGTGTGTGTGTTTCGTGTGGTGTGTGTGTGTGTGTGTGTGTGTGTGTGTGTGTTTGTGTTCGAGTTTACATATATACCTTTCGCAAGACCTCGAAATATTTGGAAACGAAATCCAGCTTGTTGTGTTTTTGTGTTTCTCTTTTTGTCTCTCTCTCTCTCTCTCTCTCTCTCTCTCTCTCTATATATATATATATATATATATATATATATATATATATATATGTTAAAATAGTGTGGTAAAAGGAAGTTTTAAAATCATCAACAGATCTGTTTCGAGCGCTGGCTCTCCTCAGGATGGTGTTGGGTCGCCTACTGCCGGTGTTATATGGCCTAATGTCACTGTTTGCACGTGCAGATTGGCTGCACGTGTTGTTCGGTTTTTCAGGTTGTTTACAGTTCAGGGTGCGTTTGCTGACAACGATTTCCATTTGTGCCTGCAGTTGTTTACTATTTCTACTTTAGTATTTAACCCTGTTATGTCTGTGTGTTTATTAGCAAATTTCAGAGCTTTAGTGAGTAGCTCTTCATCTATGGATGGGTAGAGGTCTACTATGTCGAATGTGATGAATACTGTGTTCTTCTGTTTGTTAAGATTTTTGAACCATTGGATAACTTCATATGTGTTCTTCCAGAGGTTGTATTCCGTGTTTGATTTTATGTTTTAGAAATGGAAATCATTCTCCACACCAAGAAACTTTACTCTACAGCAGAAATGAAACATGGATCAAGAAAACGAACAGAAACTCAACATTTGATGTGACCATGGGATCGTATGACGGTGCCGAAACATGCGAACTGGTCGGACTGTTCATGCTATCCAACATCCAAAAACAACTCGGAAAGCAAGTCGGACTATACAGAGACGACGGCCTCGCCGCGCTAAACAACAATCCAAGAACCATTGAAAACAAGAAAAAAGAACTATGCAAAATTTTCCAAAACCATAACTTAAAAATCACCATCGAAGCAAACAAAAAGGTAGTGAACTACTTAGACATAACACTTGACCTCAACAACTACATATATAACCATACAAGAAACCTAATGACACTCCCATTTATGTAAACATCAATAGCAACCACCCACCATCTATACTAAAAAACCATACCCAATGGCATAAACAAGAGATTATCTAACCTGTCACATAATGAAAGAGTATTCAACAACAACGCAGCAGCAGAAATACCAAGAGGCATTGCAAAAAAGTGGTTACAGCTACAAACTACAAATACAACCCAGATAACAACATGAACAAAAACAAAAAAAAAGCAGGAAAAGGAAAATCACATGGTACAACCCTCCATATGATGGACGAGTAAAAACAAACGTAGGGAAAGAATTTTTTTAAAATTCTGACAGCATCCTTCCCAAAAGAACACAAAAATGTCCAAAATATTCAACAAGAACACACCATCAAACTATCATATTCATGCATGCCTAACCTTAAAAATATAATTGATTCATCCAACAAAATGAAAAGCAACACAGCAAGAAGGGTGAAAGAAAGGAAATCCTGCAATTGTACTACAAAAGAACAGTGTCCCTTAAGCAACAAATGCCTCTATAACAACATTGTATACCAAGCCACTGTGACATCAGAAAATGAAAAAGAAACATACATAGGGATCACTGAAAATCACTTCAAAACCAGATATGCAAACCATAAACAGTCATTCAACAAAGTAAAATACAAAAACCAAACAGAACTGAGCAAATATATTTGGAGACTTAAAGACAAAAAATAAACTATAACATATCCTGGAAAATCATAAAAAGGGCATCACCATACAATAACATTTCAAAAAGATGCAACCTATGTTCAACAGAAAAATGGTTAATACTATGCAAACCATACTTAGCAACCCTAAATACTAAAGTAGAAATAGTAAACAACTGCAGCACAAATGGAAATCGTTGTCACAACACGTGCAGCCAATCCGCACGTGCAAACAGTGACATTAGGCCATATAGGCACATTAGGCGGCAGTAGGCGACCCAACACCATCCTGAGGAGAGCCAGCGCTCGAAACAGATCTGTTGATTTTTTTAAAACTTCCTTTTACCACACTATTTTAACAGATGTTGCTCCCCAAGGGTTGAGCACTTTAAAAATTTTATTAGGCGTTTTGTATGTACCGCCGTACGATTCCCCATATTATAGAACGACAGAATACCAGGATGGTATTGATTTGATGGAACAGTGCTTAACAGATGTTTGGGAAACATTAGATGATTTCTACCTTCTTTTGTGTGGGGATTTTAATGCCCGTACTGGAAACAAAAACACTCTAAATGTAGATGAGGACATACTCCACAATGGTGAAGAGACTTTTGAACGGACTTCTGAAGATTTAATGTTTAATGTTTTTGGAAGAAAGTTGATTGATGTCTGTCAAGTTTTTGATTGCTCTATTCTTAATGGATGTCATTTTTTCAATTCAGAAGGGAATGTAACTTATTTATCACAAACAGGGTCAAGTCTGATTGACTATTTTTGTGCTTCCAACGATCTCTGTACACAAAATATTTTTATGTCACTTGTTGTTGAAAACCGGATAGAATCCGACCACTTGCCTGTGTCCCTGACCGTGGGTACAACACGGACAGACCGAGAAAACGCACGTGCCGTGAAAATGAAAACTGAAAAAACTGGTTTGGGATGACAGTAAAATACACGTGTTTTTAGATTCTCTCCGATCACGGGAATCCCAGGAAAAGTTGTTACGCGCATTAGCTGGTACTGACTCTGATGTTAACGGTGCGGTTTGGTTTGTTCGTGGAGTGCCTACTGTCAGCGGCAAATTGCATGAATAAAACAGTGTTTACTGGCAACAACCAGAAGAAAGAGGCAGAATGGTTTGACAAGGATTGTCATCAAAGTAAAAAAAAAGATGCAAAGACAAAGTTACGGAAATTTAGACGCAAAAGATCAGAACCAAACTGGCAGGATTACTTTGAGAGCAAACAGTCGTACCAAACTTTAATCAAAGAAAAGAGAAAAGCATTTAAACAAGCGAAAGCAGATGCCCTCACGAATCATATAGGTAACCCAAAGCTGTTCTGGAAAGAAGTCAACTCGTGTTTGCATCTGAAGCCCAAGGAAGTCTGTAGTGACAAAATCACAAAAAGACAAATGGTTTGATCATTTCAGTGACGTGTTTAAATCAAACCAGTGCGCTTCAAATGAATCTAATGTTCATCATTCTATTGATTTTGCTACACTACCAGAAATTGACATACTCGATCAAGCCATTACTGAAAGTGAGGTTCGAAGAGCATTACGACATTTAAAATCTGGCAAAGCTTGTGGCTCAGATAGAATCCTGGCGGAAATGCTGAAGTCAGCAGAAGAGTTAGTATGTGAGTTTCTAACAAGACTATTCAATTCAGTGTTTTTGTCGGGGACTTTTCCAGACATGTGGCGGGAAGCCATCATTGTACCCATTTTTAAGAAAGGTGACCGTGAAAATCCGTCCAACTATAGAGGAATATCACTCCTGAGCTTGATCGGAAAATGTTACACATCTATTTTGAACAATCGTTTATATTTCTGGTTGGAAGATAATAACAAGTTGTCAGAAGCACAGGCGGGATTCAGAAGAGGATACTCTACCACGGATCATATTTTACCCTATACTCCGTAATCCATAAGTATTTGAGCAAACCTGGAAAACTCTATGTATGTTTCGTCGATCTAAGAGGGCGTATGACTCGGTTCAGCATGTAACCTTACTGAGAGCCCTGGTCAAAGCTGGCACATCATGTACATTTACCAAAGCAGTCATGGCGATGTACGAGTCTTTAAAAGCACGCGTACGTGTGCAGAACGACTTCACGGACTGTTTCGATTGCCCACAAGGTTTGAGACAGGGATGCGTTGCAAGTACAACATTTTTCTCCGTAATCATCAATCAGTTATCAGATCAATTGTCGGTAGAAGGAAAAACATGGTATAACAACTTTGTCCCGGTCTTGTCGAACTCTTCATTCTGATGTTTGCAGATGATCTTGCACTACTGTCAAGTTCGCCATCTGGCTTACAGAACCAGATTAACTGTTTAGTTAAGGCCTGTTCTGATCTCAAACTTGAAATAAATTGTGACAAAACTAAAGTGATGGTTTTTAGGAAGGGGTGGTTTCCTTGGGAGACATGAGAAATGGTATGTTGGAACAGAACAACTCGAAGTCGTCAACAGCTATATATATATCTTGGCTTTACTTTCACAACTACTATGAGCGCTTATCAAGCAGGAAAACGTTTAGCGATCAAAGGTAAACGAGTAACTACCGACATTATCCGATCTCTGAGACGAATCGATAGCATGACGAGAGAAAACGTTTTTCAAACTGTTCGACACAGTGGTTCAACCGACTCTTCTATACGCTTCAGAAGTCTGGGGACCGTTGCAGGACAGTAATCAGGTAGAAAAGGTCCATTTGTATGCTTGCAAAAAGTTCTTGAATGTGCCTGTGCGCACACCATCACTCATGGTCTACGGTGAACTAGGACGGTATCCCTTCAAGTGAACTGTTGTATCAGAGCTGTGAAATACTGGCTACGTATCATAAAAATGGACACAGATCGCCTGCCCAAGCAAGCTTACGACCTTCTAATTAGGCTAGATAACCAGGGAAAAATTAACTGGGTTACAAAAACTAGAATACTTTTACAGACATTGGGTTTCAATTTCGTTTGGCTTAACCAAAGTGTGGAAAATGATTTAATGTTTCTGTCTGTTTTTAAACAAAGAATTACAGATGTAGCAAAACAAGAGTGGTTTGCAGACATAAGCGACAGTAGACGTTTCACCTTGTATACATCATTCAAAACAATGCTTGTACCAGACAATTATTTTTCTGAAGTTAAGATAAAGTGCTTCAGAGAATCCTTGACGAGGTTCAGATTAGGGGTGAGCGACATAAACACTCACAGAAATCGTTTCATGCCGGATACTTCTGCGGGAATAAATGACTGTCCCGTCTGTGCAGATGAACTAGAGGATGAAAAAACATGTTTTGTTTGATTGTCCTCAGTACAACAATATTCGCCCCAATATTTTCAAAACTATTCCACCTCATTTCGAAAACCAGTATCTGATAGAAATTTTAAACATGTGAAAATGCTAATGTTACTCGTCGGCTTGCTTGGTTTTTGTACAAATGTTTTGAAATAAGAAAAAAAGAGCCAACTGCTAAAGGCTTCTTAGTGATGTGTTAAAAAAAAAATCTCCAGAAGTTATCAGATGAATGTACACGAAAATATGCATATATGAAAAAACAAATTAGTTTTTGTGTCCGTCCGCACCTATGCCTGTAAACTCTCTCTCTCTCTCTCTCTCTCTGTCTCTCTCTCTCTCTCTCTGTCTCTGTGTCTCTCTGTCTCTCTCTCTCTCTCTCTCTCTCTCTCAGTCAGTTCATCTATATGTCTATTTATCTAGCTACATGTCTATCTTTCTGTCTGTCTGTGTGTACGTCTCTCTGTCTACTCATCTATCCATCTAAGTGTCTGTTTGTCTACCTATCTATCTATGTTTACAGATCTCTGTCTGTGCGCTCTCCTCGTCTTTCCGCCTGTCTATCTAAATGCTTAGCTCTTCTGCGTGTCTGCTTGTTGATCTATCTATCTATCTATCTATCTATCTATCTATCTATCTATCTGTCTATCTATCTATCTATCTATCTATCTATCTATCTGTCTGTCTATCTATCTATCTATCTATCTATCTGTTGAAATATATGTCTGACAGTCTGTCTGTCTGCCTGCCTGCCTGTCCGTCCGTCCTTCCACCTGTCCATCTATCCATCTATATCTCTATCTATCTGTCCCTCTATCTGACACTCTGTTTCTCTGTCTATCTATCTTTAATTCTCTGCTTACCTGCCTGATGATCTGTTTTTGCATCCTACATCATTACATCTATCCGTCCATCCTTTGACCTCTCCATCCATCTGTCTGCCCTGCCGCCCACCCTCCCTTCCACCACCCTGCACATCTTTTCTGTCTCTCTGACCGTCTGTCTATCGATCTGTCCACACAATGGACGCAACCTCACAAAAAGGGGCGAAAATCATCATTCAAATATATTTTCGGTCCAAACACATGCTTGAATACTTTCTGTGGGGGACAAAATCACTCGAGGGTTGACTGCCAGAACCCAGTATCACACACACACACACACACACACACACACACACACACACACACACACACATATATATATATATATATATATATATATATATATATATATATATATATATATATATGTGTGTGTGTGTGTGTGTGTGTGTGTGTGTGTGTGTGTGTGTGTGTGTGTTTAGTGGCACCTTTAGGTGGCACCTTTAGGTGGCACCTTTAGGGCACTAGTTGTTTTTTTTTGAAAACTCAACAAACCTACTATGGTATTGCACACCAGCCTTTTTCTGGTATAGCCCACTGCAGATATGAAGGCTTACCCACCCCCTATTTCTACAATCTGAGACATAGAGCAAGCTTTGTTTATAATTCAATATTTCTTGCAGTCATTGCAACACCTAGCTGCTCTGTAAGTTGCTGGAACGGTGCCCGGTACTTATCCTTGGAATTTATTGTTTCATTGTAATTTAGTCCCTTGCGGATTCATTCCAAGAACTGGCCCTCAGCACTTGTGTCTTAAGAGGTTATCTTTTTATATTTTTCTACTTTTTCACAAGAAAATGTAGCTTGTTTTGCTCTTTCATGATTTTCTTTTGCTTCTTAGGTGGCACCTTTAGTTGTTTTTTTTTTGAAAACTCAACAAACATACTATGGTATTGCACACCAGCCTTTTTCTGGTATAGCATTCTTCTTAAACCGAAAAGGCAGAGGAGTCAAATTACCACTTTCCGCGGTCACTGAGGAGAAACAATCAGGTTTCGAAATACCGGTATCTGACCAGGAGTTATATGTTAGTGAGCTTTCTCCCCATTGGAGATGGTCTCCCTCTTTGGAGATTATAAGCTTGCTCAAGGTTCATTTTGAGAAGCATTTATTTATTCCCCATTTCACCCACTCAAGCACATACTGTCAGTTAGGCAGAATCATCTACCACTGCAGATATGAAGGCTTACCACCCCGTCAACGAGTACAAAAATAAAAGCAGGCACACCAGCCACACACTCTTCATTGTTTTTAAGCTTTCGCCTTTTATTTAGGCTTCGTCAGTATCTCTTGTTTCACATTGCACACTGGTGCTGAAGACAACAATCCACTATATATATATATATATATATATATATATATATATATA
>JADBJO010004208.1:122500-130000 GCA_016801955.1 Conus betulinus | reverse complement strand
GGTAGGTATCCTACAGTCTATCCCTCATTATACCCCCACCCCCCATACTTCCGCAGACTCTATCACACAGTGCCCGCCGATTGCTTTCCTATTTCCCCTCTATCATTTCTCTGTCACAAAAAAAGACTGACACCGTTCCATTCTGTGTTCCAATGCTTATAATTCTTTTTCAAACTCGTCGTGATTCCCATCAGACTTTACGTGAGTTCCTGAAATACCGTTTTCAGGTTTAATAAATTCTCAGACTCTGAAAGCATTATACCATTTTAGGATTTTCGATCTCCCTCTGGATTAAAACATTATTATCTGCAAACTGGCTAATCTTAGTGTATACGCGATCTCTGTGCCTTTAATGTCGTGGCTTTCTGTCATTCCATACGCTACGACTTGAGAAACATAAATCTGTGGTAATGCCAGATTTCCTTATTTACATTCACGCTGAAAGAAGAATCTGTTCAAACCGCCCCTGCTGGTAATTATTCACAAAATGGGTGTTTGAATAAAATGCGTAAATTCACAAGCGTGTATTTCACCCCAAGTCAGATAACAGTGCGTAGTCTTCACGTATGATCAAGACTTTTTTTTTTTTTTTTTCCCCCATTTTTCACCGACTTTTCCACTTGTTTTGCCGCCGTGTTGGTATCAGTAAGTAGTCTTGAATAATGAACATGACTATTACTATTACCCTCATTTAATCTTTTTCTATTCACATGTGTGTGTGTGTGTGTGTGTGTGTGTGTGTGTGTGTGTGTGTGTGTGTGTGTGTGGTGTGTGTGTGTGTGTGTGTGGTGTGTGTGTGCGTGTGTATGTGTGTGTGTGTGTGTGTGTGTGTGCGTGTATGTGTGTGTGTGTGTGTGTGTGTGTGTGTGTGTTTCTAAATCACAGTTGCATGTGGAAGAAGTCCGATAACTCTTGAACATATCTCTCTTCTATTGTTCATGCTGCCTCTCTCTCTCTCTCTCTCTCTCTCTCTCTCTCTCTCTCTCTCTCTCTCTCTCTCTCTCTGTGTGGTGTGTGTGTGTGTGTGTGTGTGTGTGTGTGTGTGTGTGTGTGTGTGTGTGTGTGTGTGTGTGCGTGAACTGCCAGCAGGATTTGAGAGAAAGAGAGATAGAGAGAGGGGGAAAGGAGGGAGGAGGAGGAGGGAGGGTGAGGGGGGGAGAGAGAGAGAGACAGAGACAGAGAGAGATTCAGTGGGAGACAGAGATGGAGAGAGGGAAGGGGGAGGAAGAGCAGGCGACAGGGGGACAGAGAGTGGGGACAGAGAGACAGGGATGACGTAAAGTGTGGGGGAAGTGAGAAGGTTTTTTTTTCATTGATCTATTTATAAATGTCTTTTTTTATTTATTTATTTATTTATTTATTTATTTATTTATTTATTTTTTTTTTATTTTATTTATTTATTTATTTATTTATTTATTTGTTTGTTTGTTTGTTTGTTTATTTATTTATCATTTTTAAGGAAAAGGAAGTATCAGTAAGGAAACCTCTCCGGAATAAACAGATCAGTTACGTATTGACGTCGGCTGATGAACAATGCGGGACAAAATATCAACGTAGGGATAGAGGAAGGGGTCTAAAAGGAACTCCTTTCCCTTTTACATTGTACGGCAATATGTGCATAAAAGGGCGTTGTGAGTTGCCTGAAATGGTCAGTCCTTGGTTTTGTTGAAGAAGGTTTCAAAACGGAGTGACTGAGGGCAGAAAAAGAAGCAAAATTTAGCTAGAAAGAGAGGGAGTTAGTTACCACCAAGGACACAGAGACAAACAAGGTACAGGACTAGAGACAATACATTTCGACCTCTTGGGTCTTCTTCAGGCAAAAAGAAATAGCATTTAGGACAGTGAAAACGAAGAACGAGAAACCACTTATCTTCTCATATTCGGTGCACGATCAATATGGCCGCCGGACGGACAATGAGAATAGAAGTGGCTTACAGCGTTGGCAAGTACACATAGAGAATCCAAGACGTGACGTGAAATACAACACGACAAAGGGTATCAGTCAGTATCAGTAAAAGTTGCTTTCAAAACTGTAAGCCACTTCTCATCCTCATTCTCACTGTACGTCCGTCGGCCATTTTGATCGTGTGCCGAATATGAGAAGATAAGTGGTTTCTCGTTCTTCGTTTTCACTATCCTGAATGTTGTTTGTTTTCGTCCTGAAGAAGACCCAAGAGGTCGAAATGCGTTGTGTTTTGTCCTGTGTACTCTGTTTGTCTATGTCCTTGGCGGTAACTAACCCCATCTCTTTCTAAAGAAGAAGGTTTAATAAACCGAAAATTTTAACTGCCACTACCTGGGCGTTGGCTGCTTTTTCCATCTCTCTCTCTCTTTCTCTCTCTCTCTCTCTCTCTCTCTCTCTCTCTCTCTCTCTCTCTCTCTCTCTCTCTCTCTCTCTCTCTCTCTCTCTCTCTCTCTCTCTCTCTCTCTCTCTCTCTCTCCTTCCGTGCCACTTCGAAGGCATTGTAGCCACGCCGCTCTTTCCGGCTGCACGTCCACATCCATTGGCAGACACATGTCCCGCCGCTGCCCCGGTACCGGCACTCCACAAAGAGCAGTCAATATCACGTCGTCTTGAGGCAACCCACCACAGGAGACACTGCACTGATGCCGAGTCACTTCCATGATATTCGATGATTCGAGAAAACCAGGCTACAGACTCAGAGAGAAAAGTAAAAAAAAAGGAGTGTCCATACCCGCAGGGCACAAAGGGCCACGACATATATGAGATCTCTTTTATGCTGATCAACGAGTATGCGGGATGATGTCGATGATGTTATGCTGTTCCACCGTGATTTGAGACCGCATGAAAGGGCTCTACTCTACGTTTACATTTTATGATATCTCCTGGCGTCAGCCAGGCCCGAGAAGTACAGATACCTGCAGTGTTGGTCAGCAAATTTGAGCAACATTCTCAGTAACGCATCCCCTTAAATGGCTGACACTCGACAGTGTGGTTCCAGTCTTCTCAACGGAGACTACAGCAAACTCAGCTGTGGGTAGAAGCTGGTGGGGGGGGAAACAAGTTTTAGATAAACAGCTCGAATGGGAATCGAACCCACGACCTCCGAGCACGGAATCCGCGACGCTAACCACTGCGCCAGGGCAGCTGTTCTGTGCTGGTCTTGGAAGTGTTCTCTGTTTGTTTCCCTGTTTGTCGCTCACGGTGCCGAATCTCATCCATCGTGTCTCTGTGCGGGCTGCACAAAGGGGACAGCTGAGGTTGTGTGTAAATCAGACTGTTCCGGGAACCACTGATCTTTGTCCAGGCCCGTCTCTGGGGGTCACTTGAGGGCTGCAACACGCGACAGACTGTCGTCTGTTAGCCATTGGCCAGCTGGCCTGGTCACACAGAACCTCTCTGCTTGTCTGTCTGTCTGTCTGCCTGTCTGTCTGTCTCTCTCTCCTCTCTCTCTCTCTCTCTCTCTCTCTCTCTCTCTCTCTCTCTCTCTCTCTCTCTCTCTCTCTCTCTCAAAGACAAACTCCAAGTGCGGAAAACAAAGCAAAGAAGATAAAAGAACAAGCTGGAAAACTCTAAATTTTATATGACATCTACAGATTTCTGGAAAGCTGCTGATTCTGTAAATCAAAACACTCTGTGGTCGGTGTTAAGTGAAAGTACTGTTGACAGTTAACTATACAAGTCACTGAAAGTGTAATCTGTAACTCGGCCAAAGCATGTGTAGAAGATAAGCACGATTATTCTTACCTTTTTTTTTAATTATGTTTATGAGAATTTAAGCAAGCTTGTTTGCTAAGTCCAATGTTGTTCTCGTTTTGCTCGTTTTTCATCAATGAATTAGCAATAGAATCAATCCAAGCCAGGGAGCGTGACATCCAATAGGAACCGGTGCTTAAGAATTAGTTCTTCTGGTGTTTGCAGAAGACATAATGCTGTTATCAGAGACAGTTGTAGGTCTGCAGAATAAGTCGAAAATTCTAAAGGAAAAAAACCAGCAGGCTATATTTCGAAGTAAATCTGGATAAAACAGATATGGTAGTTTTCGGGAAGAGTGGTTATCATGGAGTCAGAAAAGATGGACTGTGGAAGTGAAGAAATGAAATTAAAGGTATGAATAGCCATTAAGGAATGATGTTCACTACGAAGTAAAGTTTGAAAGTGTCTGTTTCTGAATAGAAAATGAAAGAGGGGCGTTGTGGAAATCCAGAAACCATTAAGAAAATGGCGTAATCTCCATCCATGTATATGCTGAAAATTATTTCATACACAGCTAAAACCAGTTTGAAGTTATCACACTAGAGGTTTGGGGATTGAATAATATACTGTCAACTGAAAACATGCAAATGTTTGCCATTTTCTGGATATCTTGCTGTACTCTCGTTATGACGACACTGGAAAATACCCCTTTTTGTTACAACTGCTGTTAAGTACACACTAGAGGTTTAGTTAAGATTACCAAAGAACAGATACTGTCAACTGAAAAGTCAGAATGCAAATGGTTTTGCCATTTTTGAATCGTGGATGTCTTGCTGTACTCTCGTTATGACGACACTGGAAAATACCCCTTTTTGTTACAACTGCTGTTAAGTACATCAGAGAGGGGATGAGATTAGTTAAGATTACCAAAGAACAGAGTCTGCAAACAAGCCTATGAAATGTTAGTCAGAATCAGCAAAAGGCAAACTGGTCATTTGAAGAAAATGGCTTTGAATCGTGGGACTATGTCAAGGTGTAGGCTACGAACAAGTTCAGTTTCTCCAAATTTAAGGCTCATTTTATGTTATAAACAAAACTGACACTAGGAAATTAACAACAATGGCATTTCTCAATCAAAAATATACTGGAGCCAGAGAAACGCTTAAATATCATTACGAATAAACAATCTAGAAAAAAAACTTTGATGAAGTTTAAATTACGGGTATGTGGTTTACGCAGTGCAGAACATTTTTTTTTATTCAAAGAATAATCCAGATTGGCCAGTAATATGTCAAAATTAAAACGAATCTCCTTCTGCATCAATGTTTTATCCGCATAAATACCCATTTTTCAGTTCGACTTCAACTCATTATCCAACAGATAACACAAGGTCTCCATGCCATGAAGTTACAAATCAATCACTGTCAGCCTTGCCAAATATGGTGTTCAAGCAAAGAAGATAAGAAACCAAACGTAAGACCCTGATGTTTTGAATGGGATCTCATGCCGTATTTTCAAACACAGAAAACCTTTATCGCGGATGGCCCCTGAAATGTAGTGTGCGTGTGTGCGTGTGTGTGTGTGTGTGTGGTGTGTGTGTGTGCGTGTGCGTGCGTGCGTGCGTGCGTGCGTGTGTGCGTGTGTGTGTGTGTGTGTGTGTGTGTGTGTGTGTGTGTGTGTGAGTGAGTGAGAGAGAGAGAGATGCGCGTACACACATGCACACGCATACATACACACACGCACACACACACGCACGTACACACGCACGCACACACACACACACACACACACACACACACACACACACACACACACACACGCACGCACACACACATACACACGCGTGCGCGCACTCACACACACGCACACACACACACACACACACACACACACACACACACACACACACACACACACACACACACACACACACACCACACACACACACACACACACACACACACACACACACACACACACACACACACGCGCGCGCGCGCGCGCGTGAGCGCGCACTCACGCACGCTTCTCTCTCTCTCTCTCTCTCTCTCTCTCTCTCTCTCTCTCTCTCTCCTCTCTCTCTCTCTCTCTCTCTCTCTCTCTCTCTCTCTCTCTCTCTCTCTCCGGAACCAGGAGAGAGGTCCAAGCCTTTTGAGCCTTCCACGAATACCGCAAGAGCTGTTCGTGCTGGCCCCGCACACTTCCTACCACCACCACCACCACCACCACCACCCCCCCCCCCCCCCCCCCCCCGCCCCCAGTCTCCTTTGGAGAAACAATAGGCCTACACTCTCAAAGGAGTAAGAAGTCTTATCCCACCACCCCCTTCACCCTGCTCCCCACCTCCACTCCCTCCCTTCCCTCTCCGCCTGTCACTCCTCCACACTCATCCCCCTTTGCGCCAGTTTATCATTCGATGCAAATCTTAGATGACCGCAAGGGATTTTATGACAGGTTTTATTACCCCGCTGTGTTTTTTTTAAAGTGGGGTTTTAAAGAACTCCGAGCTCTGAATTAGGATCATATATTACATATAATAATCCACCAGGTGGAGTTAAAGACCGAGTTGTGAATTAGTAATAATGATCCAGCAGGGTTCAACAACCAACACCTGTCAGCTGGCTTTCAAACATGGGTCCAAAACGGAGAGATGGGGAGATAGGGGACTTGGATAGGGAGGTGAGTGGTGGGGGGGGGGGTAGGGGAAGGGCAGGCACAGAAGCTAATCCAGTCCATAAATCACACGGAATCAAGCACGGAGGGCCATTGAGTATAGACAGGAGTCAAATCCCCCCCTGGTAAGTTACAGCTGACAAAGCACTTCAAACGTCTGGCGTGGCAATTGACATAACACCACTGACAATTGTTACCTGCCAAGAAGGGGGATCGTAGCAGTTGGGGGGTGGGGGGGAATGTGGGATGGGGGGGGGGAGAGAATCGGGTAGGAGCAGGGGGGTTGAGAACGGAATTTGGGGAGGGGTGGGGTGATAAGGCGAGGAGGGGGAAGACGGAAGAAGAGGGTGTCTTTCTGTACGATCGCGTTCTATGGGGGGGTCAGACTGCCCGCCCTTTGTGGACTGATTCGTTCCATTAGGTCCATTGCCGAAGAGGCTGTTTACCTGAGAGTTGAGTCACTAGGAAGGCGGACCTGTCTGTTCCGATTAAGACGGACTTCCTTGAGCGTCCCCCCCCCCCACCCACCCCCTCCTAATCTAATAGACGAACTTTTCGATTTTGTTTTTCTTTTCTTGTTCTTAATGTTGTTCCATGTTTTTATCACTCTTCTTGTTCTTCTTCTCTTTTTTGTTCTATTTACTCTTGTTGTTCTTGCTGTTGTCGTTGTCTTTGTCGTCTTCTACTTCTTCTTTTTTTCTTCTTCTTCTTCTTCTCTCTTCTTCTTCTTCTTCTTCTTCTTCTTCTCTCTCTCTCTCTCTCTCTCTCTCTCTCTCTCTCTTCTCTCTCTCTCTCTCTCTCTCTCTCTCTCTCTCTGACGCGCACGCGTTTGTGTATGTATGCATGTATGTATGTATGTATGTATGTGTGTATACGTGCTGTGTGTGCCCGTGCGCGTACGTGCGTGTGTAAGGAGTTGTGTGTGTGTGTGTGTGTGTGTGTGTGTGTGTGTGTGTGTGTGTGTGTGTGTGTGTGTGTGTGTGTGTGTGTGTGTGAGTGTGTGTGTGTGTGTGGTGTGTGTTTTGTGTGTGTGTGTGTGTGTGTGTGTGCGTGCGTGCGTGCGTGTGTGTGTGTGTGTGTGTGTGTGTGTGTGTGTGTGTGTGTGTGTTTGCTTTGCATCGGTCATCGTTGTGTGAATGAAGTGCTTCTTTGTTGCTTTACCTGAAATG
>JADBJO010004208.1:105000-117500 GCA_016801955.1 Conus betulinus | reverse complement strand
CAGAACGAAACACCGAAATGAATGTTTTAGAGATTCATTATTTGGCTTCCAAGATAAGCTCAGTATTCCTGATGGAGTCAGTTGTAGAGTGTGAGGAGGAAAACACAGAGAAAGATGAAAAGTTTCGGGGGGGTGGGGGGGAGGTAGAAAAAACATGAGGGGGGACACACCTATACATTACACACACAGACACACGCGCGCCTGCGCGCACTGAGAGAGAGAGGAGACACACACACCACACAGACAGACAGACGAGAGAGTGAGTGAGTGATTGAGTCAGAGAAAGAGAGAGAGAGGAGAGAGATCGCGAGAGAGAGACAAAGACACAGAACGGAGTAGAGAGACATTAGTTGAGGGGGGGAGAGATACAGAGGAAGCATGAGAGACAGAAGCAGATAGACATCAAAGAAACGAGATTCCAGACATGACAGGAGAGAGAGAGAGAGGACGAGCAAGAGAGAGAAAGAGAGAGACGAGAGAGAGAGGCGGGAAAGACGAGCGTTCCAGCGCTGGAACATGAGACCCAGAGAGAAAAGGAGAGAAAGATAAGAAGAAGAGACCAGAGAGATGAAGGGAAAGAAGAGACAGAAGCGAAAACCCAGCGAGCAGGGAAGAGGAAAAGAGGAGGAAGTAAGGGCAGTGACAGAGCGACCCATCGAGAGCCAGAGGGAGACCGGGAACTAGTGGGTGCGCAATTAGGGGACAGAGAGAGAGAGAGACCATTCAACTGCACAATATTAGCAAGAAGAGGGACGCAGAGCAGAGGAAGTACACCATGAGAAGAGTTTCTGCCTAACATGAGACCCTTGAAAGACGAAGTGACAGACGCACTACACGATCAAACCTGGCGACATCATGAGCATGGTGGGGACCACCAGCATAGTATCCCCTTTCAATGTGGTGGGAGCGAGCATAAAGGCAATAAAATATGCTATCACAAAGGTGGCCCCAGAGACATTGGGTTTTTCACAGAATTTGTTTTGACTTACATGAGAGAACGTTACGTTTATATTACATTTCCAAGTCTAAGCTGTGTGTGTGAGCAGGTGTGGAGAGGGGAGAGAGAGGAGTAGGACAGGGGAGACATCGACGTGCGCATGGCATGATGACCACCCCGCCAATGTGTGTGATTGTGGGGGTTTGTGGGAGGGGAGCCCATTGTGGAGTGTGACATGAGCCGTGTGGACTAGTGTGTGTGAGGTGCCCCCAGTGTGAGTTGCAGAGAGAGCTGAAGAGAGAGAGAGATTTGAGAGAGAGACACTGGGAGTCACAACATGGAGTTTAATCTGACACGAAACATTGTCAGTCCGGAGTGAGTGGTAGGTGTGTTGTGTGTGAGAGTGTGTGTGTGTGAGTGGGTTCAGCATTTTGAGGTGGAAAGGCGGGTGTAGTTTTTTCGAGAGCGAGTCAGACTTGAGACAAAAGTGGAGAGGAGAATGATGCAGTGAGAGGCAGACACTGATACATTTAGAGTTGTACTAGGGAAGGAAACCAAACCAATTTAAATGGACCGTGTATTCACTGAACAGAGGGTACAGGAGGGCAGACAGGAGGGTGAGGCCCATGATTTGTCGCAGAGAGGGGAGGATTTTGTCGGACGACAGAATTGTGAGAGAAGATATAGAGAGAGGAGAAGATGTTTGAGAAAGAACGTGCTCAGTATTTCAACCATGAGCTACCAATGACATGACAGTATAATGGTTGCTTTGTTATGAGTGTGTGTGTGTGTGGTGTTGGTGTGGTGTGTGTGGGTGCGTGCGTGGTGCGTGTGTTGTGGTGTGTGTGTGTGGATGTGAGAGTGGTGAGAGGGAGACAGACGACCAAACAGCGAGCACAACAAACCTGGAACTCAGTCTGGGTGCTGCCCCCCGCCCCCCCCCCCCACCCCCCACCCCCCCCCTTTCAAACTGCACAATATTCACGGCGACCCCAGGGGAGAGGGAAGAACCGCACAGCAGGGACCTGACTGCCATGATAAGCGTTTCCTGCTAACATGCGCCCCATTTAGTTCAGTCGGAGTCGACGACGCCCTGACGATAAGGCTGGCGATGAGCGATGATGATGGCGACGACCACCGCCAAGATGGCGCTTTCAATTTGTGGGAGCGAGCATTCAAGGAAATAAAACCATGCTATCAAAGGTGCCCCAGTTTTTTTTTTTTTTTTTCTTCTTCTCCTTTTTTTTTTTTTTAATGGGAGAACCTCATACGTTTACATTACATTCCAAGTCTAAGCGTGTGTGTGTGTGTGTGGGTGTGTGTGTGTGTGTGGTGTGGGTGGGTGGGTGGTGGTAGGTATGGGTGCATGCGCTTGCGCATGTGTGTTTGTGTGTGTGTGTGTGTGTGGTGTGTGTGTGTGTGTGTGGTGTGGTGTGTGTGTGTGTGTGTGTGTGTGGTGTGTGTGTGTGTGTGTGTGTGTGTGTGGTGTGTGTGTGTGGTGTGTGTGTGTGTGAGAGAGAAGAGAGAGAGAGAGAGAGAGAGAGAGAGAGAGAGAGAGTTGTCAGTACAACCATGAGTTAATCTGACAATAATTGGTTTCAGTCAGTGTGTGTGTGTGTGTGTGTGTGTGTGTGTGTGTGTGTGTGTGTGTGTGTGTGTGTGTGTGTCAGCATTTTGTTCTCTTTTCTCTCTCTTTTTTTCTCTCCTTTAAACTTAGATTAAATGGATGAGGAGAATGATGCATGAAGTCTAGATACATTAAGTCTGGTACTAGGCCAAGTAAACCAACCAATTCAGAATGGACCGAATTCACTGACTCAAAACTACACCTACAAGCAGACAAAGTTGTAAACCGCCATCATTTCTACTGCAACCGCTGTTGATTTTGTCCGAACGACAATATTCTTGTTGACGAAAATAACAAAAACGATGGTGCGGGTGTTTGTTGAAAAGAACGTGCTCGGTTTTTACAGTCACCGCATCTTTTCCCAATGGACATCCGCCAGTATAATTGTTGCCTTTGTTCATGTGTGTGTGTGTGTGTGTGTGTGTGTGTGTGTGTGTGTGTGTGCGTGCGTGCGTGCGTGCGTGTGTATGTGTGTGTGTGTGGTGTGTGTGTGTGTGTGTGTGTGTGTGTGTGTGTGTGTGTGTTGTGTGGGGCTGTTCGTATTACTTATGCTTCTTTGTGTTTGTTGTTGTTTGTTTTTTTTCAGGCTGCAATGCTGATTTGAACGACAACCACCGCACACAACGTTCAACCTTCCCTCATCAGAGATCAGTTAGCACCAGACTAAATGAAAGCCCCTACCAATACCTTCTCTTTCTGTTCATCCACCTCTCTGATCTCCTGAAAATCTTCACAAATGGCGCGACCTGTTCATCCTAACCTCCCCCGTCACCTTTTCTTTCGCATCCCCTTCCTCCTTCTCCTCCTCAGTGACCTCCCCCCAGCTTCCTCGGAGACCGAAAACGTCACCCTCGCCATCTTCCTGCCCAAGACCGGTGCGCAACGCGTCGGGCCGGAAGCGGAAGCGGCGGTGAACTGGACCATCGGGCGGCTGAACAGGCAGTTCGAGGATCGCTTCCTGTTCCAGTATCACACACTGTGGACACCCGCTGCAACAAGGATGTGGCTCTGACGGAGTTCTTTGGCATGATGTGTCAGCACAGCTCTCAGGTCCACGCCGTCATCGGTCAGTGGACGATGGAGGGATGGAGGGAGGGAGGAATGGAGGGGTGGGTGGATGGATAGATGGAGGGAGGGAGGGAGGGAGGAGGAGGGGGAGAGGGAGGGAGGGAGGGAGGGATGGCTGGCTGGTTGGAGGGAGGGGGAGGAAGGGAGGAAGGGATGGATGGATGGAGGGGAGGGAGGGAGGGAGGGAGGGATGGTTAGTTGGATGGATGGAGGGAGGGAGGGATGGTTGGTTGGATGGATGGATGGATGGATGGATGGGCAGATGGAGGAATAATCGGTGAATGATTGAATTGATGGGTAGAAGTGTTAATGGCTGGGTGCATGAATGGATACAAACATGTAATAGATGGGTAGGCGTATTACTGGATGAATGCGTGAATGGATGAAAGCATGTTTTAGATGGGTAAAAGTATTAATGGGTGGATTGAGAAATGAGTGAAAAAACATATATAGTTAAATATTCGGTTGATTGGACGGTTGGACAGATCGAGGAACTGGTGGATGAGTGGACGAATGCATGAATAGAAGAATGGATAAGGTTGAACTGAAATGGCATGGTGGGTAAATAAATGGTTGGCGCTGTATAGACAGAGCGACTGTTAGATGGGTAGGCGATTCGGTCCCTAGGTGACATACCGCATGAGACGTCACAGGGCTGGATAGACGGATAGATGGACAGGCATATGAATGAATGTGAGGGGGAATGGACACAATGTGTGAACAGAAGATTGGGTCAGACTGAATTAAGATGGCGAGGTGTTCTGCGCGTGGGAAGATGGGTTGGTGTAGGGATAAGCAGGAGGAGAACTGATGGGTCGGTAGGTGAGCGGTTTGCTAGCTGGAAGAGAAGAGGAAATGAGATGGTACAGGACAGAAGAAGACATGAGATGTACAAGGTGGATTGAAAGAGGACATGAGATTGTACAGGGGTACCGTGGATGAAAGAGGACATGAGAAGAAGAAACGAGATGGTGCAAGGCGGATTGAAAGAGGACATGAGACGGTACAGGGCGGATTGAAAGAGGAATGAGACGGTACAGGGCGGATTGAAATGAGACGGTACAGGGCGGATTGAAAGAGGAGACATGAGTCGGTACAGGGCGGATTGAAATGAGAGACATGACAGGGCGGATTGAAAGAGAACATGAGACGGTACAGGGCGGATTGAAAGAGGAAATGAGACGGTACAGGGCGGATTGAAAGAGGAAATGAGACGGTACAGGGCGGATTGAAAGAGGACATGAGACGGTACAGGGGCGGATTGAAAGAGGAAATGAGACGGTACAGGGCGGATTGAAAAGAGGAAATGAGACGGTACAGGGCGGATTGAAAGAGGAAATGAGACGGTACAGGGCGGATTGAAAGAGGACATGAGACGGTACAGGGCGGATTGAAAGAGGAAATGAGACGGTACAGGGCGGATTGAAAGAGGAAATGAGACGGTACAGGGCGGATTGAATGAAAGAGGGTACAGGGCGGATTGAAAGAGGAAATGAGACGTACAGGGCGGATTGAAAGAGGGAAATGAGATGGTACAGGGCGGATTGAAAGGAATGATGGTACAGGGCGATGAAAGAGGGAAATGAGATGGTACAGGGGGGATTGAAAGAGGGAATGAGATGGCACAGGGCGGATTGAAAGAAGAGGAGGAAATGAGATGGTACAGGGCGGATGGGACGGACGGACGGACTCATGGATGGAGGTCCAATATGCAGAGTCTAACCACGACTTGCCCCTCCCTCCCCCCCCCCCCCCCCCCCCCAGTAACCCCCCCCCCCCCCCCCCCCCCCCCCACACACATACACACTCTGCGGTATCCCCCCGTCACACTCACAGCCCTTCTTCTCTTTGTCCGTATTGCATGATTCTCTTGAGCACCGTCTGGTGTGTGTTGTTTACTCCATTGGCTTTTTCACATCTCTGTTCTGACGTGTGAAGAAAGATCGTTTGCCCCTTCCAGTGAAGGTTCTTTTTTTCATGAAGGACGTGTTACATACATATTTTCACAAAAGCGGTCAATGAACACATTCACTTCAACGATTCAATGTGAGTACAACATAATTCAATCATAAATATATTGTTGCTGAACGAAAAACGAGGGGAAAATAAAGGCAGAAGAAGGCAATAATCATATCCACTTTCTCCAATAAACAGAGAGAGAGAGAGGGGGGGAGGGAGGGAGGGAGAGAGAGGGAGGAGAGAGAGAGAGAGAGAGAGAGAGAGAGAGAGAGAGAGAGAGAGAGAGAGAGAGAGAGAGGAGAAGAGAGAGAGAGAGAGAGAGAAGACATGGCAAGTTCTCGTTTTACTTCAGAAGTTAGCGTCCTCCATAGAAACATGTTGATATTATCATTATGTTCAGCATCGAAAGCAGGTAACAATACATCTTTATTGGAATAAGCAATATAGCTTAGAATACTGTATAGATCCATGTATAACATGTTGAATATGTTCTGCTCTACAGATTAGAAATTATACGATAACCATTTTGAAACAGACACGTTTGTCCATAATGCACTTTTCTGTTTTATTACACGGTGTGTTCAATGAGCGCACCTTGGCACTGTATTTGCTTTAATGATTTGTATTTTGGTCACCTCACCTGACTTCAACAAGTGGACGGCGGTGATGTGCCCCCCCCCCCCCCCCCCCCCCCCCCCCCCCACACGCATACGCTAACCTCATCCACTCTGTCCTTACCTCCTCCTTTTCCTTTCTCCCCCCTCCCCCTCACACTGATCTTAAACCCAAAGCCCAGACTTACGTCAAAGACTTCTGGCAAGAGGAATGGAACTTGCAGACGGATAACAAACTGTTCCGAATGCGTCCAAACCTGAAAGAGTTTTTACTATGCTCCCGAGGCGGCTGTTAAAAAAAAAAAAAAAAAAAAAAAAAAAAAAAAAAAAAAAAAAAAAAAAATCTTGTTCCGTTTGCACGCAGGCCACTCCCTTAAATCCCAATCTTATCTGTTAAAAGGTGAAGAAGCTCCGTGGTGCATTCCATGCCATGTGCCACTCCAGTGAAACGTTCTCTTTTTAGAGTGTTGGGACTTGCATGATGCGCAACATAGACACTTTACAGCAGACTCCATGAAAACTGTTCAGTGATGTCCCACCTGATGTGATCTTTGAATTTCTGAACGAGATTAACAGTTTTCATCTGATCTAAGATGTTACAGAACAGAGATTTTTTTTAAACAATATTTCACGTTTCTATTTTAAAAGGTATGTTTTAAAGGGTTCTGTAAATGAGCTTTTTTTTTTTTTTTTAATGACTTGTGAGTTTGACTTCAACGCAGTGACGTGACAGCCCTTTGCTATGGGCCGGGCTATCACAAGCAGCATGACCTGACCTTTGTCTCCCTCTGTCTCTGTGCTCCAGGCCCGGCCTGTGACGAGGTGTGTCAGGTGGTGGGCACGTTAGCCGCAGGGGAACGACCGCTGCCCGTCATCAGCAACGGCTGTGGCAGCCCCGAACTGTCGGACCGCACCCCCAGTACCCGACCTTCCTCAGGACCTCCAGCTCCTTCAGCGAGATGCAGCGGGTACTGAGGTCCGTCTTCCAGGCCTTCAACTGGACCCGCATCACCATCGTCCATGGCAACGGCACCGTGTGGCTGGAGACGGCCGATGAGTTCGGGGTGGGTGCCTTCTTCGGGGTGTCCGTGGGTGTATGCCCGCTGAACACACTCCAGCTTTACTGTCAGTGTATGTACTCTCTGGTTTAAAAAAAAAAAAAAAAAGTACAACTTCTATTCACAAGCCAGATAGGATTCGGTCAGGTAAACTGATCATAATCAGTTCAATTGCCCTGCAAATAAATACAGATGTGTAGACTTGTTACTCGATCAGAGAAACAGGTGTTACTCGATCTGGAAAACTGACCTTAACCACTCAGATGCCCTGTACACTTGTTGCTCGATCTCATGATAAACAGACACTACTTAAATCAATTACCCAGTAAATACATTCAGATAGGTAGACTTGTTACGATCTCTGACTTCTTTGCAAAAAATCAAAGGGGGGGGGAGGGGGGGGGGGGGGGCGCAAGCCTCATAATATAATGTTTGTACTTTGTACACCACAATGGTGATGTGAAGGATAGGTGTCGAGCACATGATGGTCATTGTCTGCTAACCCTTATATCATTTGGGAAGTTTCTAGTTTCCCTGTGATATTGTCAGCCATCTTGTATTTTAGTCAAAATGTTGTTGTTGTTGTTGTTGTTGTTGTTGTGTGTTGTTGTCATTGTTGCTGTTGTTCTTTTTTTTTTCTTAAGCATTTTATCATTTCTAAGGGTCCCACACAAGTTATCAGGGCAGAAAGATATGAAACTGGTGCACAGTCGTTCACTGAAATTGGAATCTTTGAATATTAAGTCATCAGCGATTTTGGAGCTGAGTGCAACCCATACAAAGTGCCATCGATTAAATTTACATTGGATGATAATGTCTTCCCGTGGAATGATAAGGCCAAATGATTCTAAACATGTTCCGGTCTGTGGGAAGGAGGGGATAGAAGAGATACAGAATTTACGACTATCCCCTAAGACCCGCTTCCACACAATTCATGCAGTCCGCATCTGCCATAATCTCCCAAGACTGCCAAAGAACCCACCATCCCATCATTATCTATTGATAATTAGTCATTGATTATCACCAACTATCCTACCATTATCTATTGATAATGAGTCATTGATTATCACCAACCATCCCACCATTACCTATTGATAATGAGTCATTGATTATCACCAACTATCCCACCATTATCTATTGATAATGAGTCGTTGATTATCACCAATCATCCCACCATTATCTATTGATAATGAGTCATTGATTTTCACCAACCAAGCTACGATTATCTATTGATAATGAGTCATTGATTATCACCAACGTGATGATGGAATCGAAATTCAGCTAATTTGCCTCCAGCTATGTTTATAAGCTCTCTGCATCTCTATAAACAGCTCTGAAATCAGGCTGTATAATCATGCTGGTTTTTTTGTTTTTGTTTTGGTTTGGGTTTTTTTGCTTTTTTTTTTTTTTTAGGATGGGTTCATTTATGGTGGAATGATTTTAAGTGTTACATTTCGTGCCTAATTGATAGAGATTTTGTCACTGGTCTGAGCAAGGCATTTTCACAGGTGAGGTTTTTTTTTTTGTTGTTTGTTTGTGTGTTTTTTTTTTTGCTTTTTTTTTTGTCTAAAATCTTCACATTTAGAATTCAGTTTCGTTTTTTTTTTTTCGCGCGCGCGTGTGTGTGTGTGTGTGCGTGCGTGCGTGCGTGCATGCGTGCGTGCGTGTGTGTGTGTGTGTGTGTGTGTGTGTGTGTGTGTGTGCGTGCGTGCGTGCGTGCGTGCGTGTGTGTGTGCGTGTGTGCGTGCGTGTGTGTGTGTGTGTGCGTGTGTGTGTGTGTGTGTGTGTGTGTGTGTGTGTGTGTGTGTGTGTGTGTGTGTGTGTGTGTGTGTGTGTGTGTGTGTTGTTCGCGCTGTCCCGTCTTCCGTGCCCTCTCAGTGGCATTGCACCCCTTGCTGCTGATTCTGACCCCTAGTCCACAGTCACAGCCCAGTCTGGCCCACCACATCCTCAGCACAGGCAATCCACAGGGAGCAGTCAATGTCAAGTCGTCATGAGGCAACCCACCGGAGGAGACACTGCACTGCTGCCGAGTCACTTCGGTGATGTTCAGTGGCGCCTGTTCTGATCCAACATATGCAGGACACCACCTGCTGCTAAACCCCCTACTGACGACAATAATTGCTTAGTCGCGGAGCTGGCGCGCGTGAGCTCTCCCTCCGGAGGTTCCACCACGTCCGTCAAACGACAGCTCCGATTATGTTGCCAGTACCGGTGACCCCCGACAGAATCAAGCCAAGGCCATGAGGATGATGAAGATGATACTGCGGCTTGCCATTCCGGTTTGAGACTGCATGTCCGGGCTGCACTCTACGCTTAGTTTCATAATCAACCAGGCCCGAGAGATACAGGCACCTGCAGTGCTGGTCAGAAAATTTGAGCGACATTCTCAGAGACGCATCCATTAGGAGGATAAAACTCGACTGTGTGGTTTCAGTCTTCCCAGATGAGCCCATAGCAAACTCAGCTCTGGGTAGGAGCCGGTCGTGGCAGAAATATCCCACATGGCTCTGATGGGAATCGAACCCACGACGACTCCCAGCCGGTAGTCTGCGACGCTAACCGCTTCGCCACGGTGGCTTGTGAATTTAGTGTTCCTCGCCTAATTCTTTGTGATAGTAATACCACGGACAGATAACTGCTAAATTGACTATGTTATGTATAAGGAAAATATATGGCTGATTGACGTTGAGGGACGCTGGGTTTCATTCGCAATTACCGCTGTAAATCTGATAATGGTTGAGATGTATTTGTAAAAGGATCTACTCATATCTGCTTTGTCGTATCTACCACAATATGTATAATCTCCACTTGTTTGTTGATAGAGTTGGCATTATTGTAATCTGGTTAGAGAACAGTTTGTTGTAATGTATGTTTGAGAAAATGAAATGTTGGTTTGTTGAATGATTTTTAAAAACTGCAACTGAAGTCAGGTTTTTCTTTGCGTGTGTGTGTGTGTGTGTGTGTGTGTGTGTGTGTGTGTGTGTGTGTGTGTGTGTGTGTGTGTGGTGTGTGTGTGTGTGTGTGTGTGTGTGTGTGTGTGTGTGTGTGTGTGTGTGTGTGTGTGTGTTTCTATACACAATGACAAATTTGTAATTACAAATACCGCTGATTGATAGATGACATTTTCTCACACAGGAAAAGGTTTGGAAATGTCTTGTGCATATTCTGATAACTTACACTCCAGTAGCATGGGCTGTTCCCGAGTTGCAATAAATGTTAGAGTTTGCCTGGGACGGTGGGACCGTGAACAGAGAGATCTTTTAAACGAAGCGAGTGGGGAAGGTGACACAGAGGTTCACGCTTTACATGCAGATGAGAGAAGACCTGTGTCACATGTTGCCGCCTCTTCGGCCATTGTTTCAGGATGCGCTGAAACATTCTGGATTTTCATATACGGCAGCTTAGCATCAGGCATCCTGAAACTCTGGAACAAGACTTGCTGTCTGAGTCCACAAACACCCGAGGTGGGTCTCTCTCTCTCTCTCTCTCTCTCTCTCTCTCTCTCTCTCTCTCTCTCTCTCTCTCTCTCTCTCTCTCTCTCTCTCTCTATCATATCATTTATCTATCTATGTGACTATGTATTTATGTATCTTTGTATCTATCTATCGATCTATCTATCTATCTATCTATCTATCTATCTATCTATCTATCTATCTATCTATCTATCTATCTATCTATCTATCTATCTATCTATCTATCTATCTATCTATCTATCTATCTATCTATCTATCTATCTATCTATCTATCGGCCTATCTATCTATCTATCGGTCTATCTATCTATCTATTATCTATCTATCTATCTATCTATCTATCTATCTATCTATCTATCTATCTGTCTGTCTGTGTTTGTCTATCTGCATGCCTGTCTGTCTGTCTGTCTGTCTGTCTCTCCTCCATCTATCCGGAACGATACCTATCTACTTATGTGGAACGAAATGCTCCCTACTTCCTTTAAAAAGAAATCTCGTTTGGTTTGTGTGATGAAAGAGTTACCTGTTCTTGCCAGGCAAGTCTCGCAACAGCGGCAACAGCGCACGTTCACTACCTGCCATGACTGTCAGACGGCATGTTGGAGGAAGGCATGCACGCAGAGATAAGGAAGACTGCGCTTAGTTACAGTGGATTGGTATACTGTAGTCCTTTCCTCCTTTCTAAGCAAGCAGGGGGGGGTCTTTTAAGTTGGCTTTTTCGTTTTTTGCTTAATTGTTTGCTTTTTTTTTTTTTTTTGTTTGATTGTTTCGGTTGGGTTCTTGTTGTTTGTTTTGCTTGTTTGTTTAAACCCGGTTCTGTGTTTAAAGTTTGCCGATGAAAGGAAGTACTTCGGGACGGACAAGTGCAAAAAAAACAGTAGCCACTGCTGATAAAACCCACGTAAAGTAGTTAGTCATTTCAGTCCTCTTCGTCAGAAGTCTCCCCTTACCTTCGCCCCCCCCCCCCCCCTCCCTCCCCGCCTCCGCCCAGCCCCCTCCCCTCCGCCCGCCCTCCCCCCCTCCCTCCCTGTCCCTTCCCCGCCATGTTCATTGCTCCGTACGTACGTAGAAGGCTTTTTTTTTTTTTTAAGTAACAGTGTAATCAGCTCAATGATTGTTGCCATTTAATGGATGAAAGATACAGATGAAGACTGCACTACACGAAACCACCGGGATTAGGTAGGCGAATCCAGTATATTTTGGAGAGGATCCGTGATGTAAAGGCTGGATTATATCTTGTGTCCACGATCCGTTTGTTTTCATAAAAGTCTCTAAATACCGCTACGTGGACTGTTATTCTGCATCCATAATCCTCAACCAAGAGCAATATCGTGACTTTGTACTTAAAGTGTTTGGGAACAGCGTAAACGCTTCGTATTGTTCATGTCCCATGAAAAAAAAAAAAAAAAAAAAAGAAAAAAAAAAAAAAAAATCAAAAAGGGAATTAATCCTATCAGCCTGTACCGACTTTGACTTCCCATGTCAGAAAAGACCATCTTGTTTTCACTTTCCCTGGCCGAAAAGATGATCTTGTTTTCACTGGCAGAAATGCCATCTTGTTTTCACTGACAGAAAAGACCATCTTGTTTTCACCGACAGAAAAGACCATCTTGTTTTCACTGACAGAAAAGACCGTCTGGTTTTCACTTCAGAAAAGACCATCTTGTTTTCACCGGCGAAAGGAACATTTTGTTTTCGCTGGCAGAAATGACCATCTTGTTTTCACTGGCAGAAAAGACCATCTGGTTTTCACTGGCACAAAA
>JADBJO010004208.1:90000-95000 GCA_016801955.1 Conus betulinus | reverse complement strand
GGATAAAATACTTGATTTATGCTACTGTAATATACCATCTGCATACAAGTGTGTTCAGCTCCCCCCTGTTGGTCAGTCTGATCACAATGCCATTCATCTCTTGCCAGCTTACAGACCAAAAGTGAAAACACAACCTATCACTAAAAAGCAAGTGCAGTGTTGGACACAAGAAAGTGTTGATGAATTACAGGCTTGTTTTGAATGTACAGATTGGAATTTGTTTTGAATTCTAGTTTTGACATTAACGAAGCCACCGATGTTATTTCCAGCTACATTTCTTTCTGTGAACACATGATTGTACCTACTAAAACTATCAAAAAATTTTTCCACAACAAACCTTGGGTTACAAAATCTCTGAAAATAACTCTCTAAATGAGAAAAAAAAAGAGCTTTTCAATCAGGCAATAAAAGCGATCGTAAGGTTGTACAAAAGAAACTGCAAACGGAGATTGAAGAATCAAAAGAGAGCTTACAAGAGAAAAGTTGAAAAAACATGTTCCAGAATGGAAATATGCGAGATGCATGGAAAGGAATAAAGGTTTTATCAGGTTCAGGTAAATGTTCAAACCAAAATATTAGTAACAAAAAAAAAAAACAGCAAAAGAACAGAAGCAATTGCAGAAAAAAAGCTGAACGATTTTTACTGTAGATTTGATGATAAAGATTTTAGTAAAGAATTAAAGGAAGTGAAGGAAGAACTCCAAAGCAATGTTAAAAACGATGTTGATGGAAGTGATTCTGTTGTGATTGAGGAAAATGATGTTCAGTTGTTTTTTTTCAACGTTTAAATGTGAGAAAGGCAATGGGCCCTGATAATATCTGTGGAAAATTGTTGAAGGTGGTGTGTGCTTCTCAGCTCTCCTATGTTTACAGTCGTTTGTTTACCTGGTCACTTAGAGAATGTATAATCCTGTTTTATGGAAAAAATGCCACTGTATGTCCTGTTCCCCAAAAAAACGCAACCCAAGCTGTTTAAATGATTACCGACCAGTTGCCCTCACATCTGTTGCAATGAAATGTCTTGAAAGAATTGTCCTCAGTTATGTTTTTTAAAGATACTACACAGTACCAAGACCCGTTCAGTTCGCATACCAACAGAACAGATCAACAGATGATGCCACACTCACACTTCTCCATCATGCTTTTTCACACCTCGAAAAAACTGCCCTCCTTGTACGCATTCTCTTTATTGATTTCTCATCAGCATTCAACACCATACAACCACATCTGATGGCAAAGAAACTCATTAACATAAATGTGGGTAACAAGCTCATTCTTTGGATAATTGATTTTTTACACACAGAGGACACAGTCTGTTCGATATCAAAGTGTTGTTTCGTCTTCCAGAGTCATTTCAACTGGCGCACCCCAGGGTACTGTTTTATCACCAGTGCTTTTTACTCTGTACACAAATGATTGTTCAGGAAGTGATTCAACTTTGTACATTAAATATTCAGATGACTCAGCACTTGTGGATCTTTCCAACTCTGATTCTGTTTACTTCAAAGGAGGTTCAAAGATTTGTTGACTGGTGCGATCATAAACTATCTTGATCTGAATGTAACAAAAACGAAAGAAATGTTGATTGATTTTAGAAAGAATCCAAAAGCTGTACCACCACTTTTTATCAAAGGTGCTGAAGTAGAACGTGTTGAATCATACAATATTTAGGAACTTTTATAGATAATAAGCTGAATTTTAAATCCCATGTTGAGTATGTCCACAAAAAATGTCAAACCAGATTATATTGTCTTCGCAAGCTGCGATCATTTCATGTGAATACTGACATTCTTCGGACATTTATTCATGCTTCTTGGAATCTGTTCTAACTTTCTCATTATGTGTTGGTATGGTGGGTTGACTGTGAAGCAGAAATGTGCTTGAGAAAGTGGTGAACGTGGGAGGAAAAAAAATCGTTGGTGAGAGACAAAAAAGTCTGAGTGAGCTATACAGGTGCCGTGTTAGTTGTAAAGCGAAGAAGATTACGTGTGACCAGACCCACGTCCTTGCAAATCAGTATGACCTTCTTCAGTCAGGACGAAGATATCGATCGGTTAAATGCAGAAGTGTCAGATTACACACACACGCGCACGCACGCACACACACACAACACACACACACACACACACACACACGCACGCACGCACGCACGCACGCACGCACGCACGCACACGCACGCACGCACGCACGCACACGCACACACACACACACACACACGCACGCACACACTTACGCACGCACGCACACACACACACACACACACACACACACACACACACACACACACACACACACACACACACACACACACACAGGACGCGCGCGCGCACACACACACACACACATCAATCATTTCCCTTTTTTTTTTTTTTTTTTTTTTTTGTTTGTTTGTTATTTCCACCGATGCCGTTATTCATATTCTTCAAATACATGACCTTCCGCTAGGCTGACATTGCATTTCAGACTCTCTCACTTCAGACCTTCTCACTTCAGACCTTCTCACTCACCCCGTGACCCCATCTTCGCGCCAGATGGTTCTTCCCAAATAGTCCCATGCCTTGTACTCCAATGTCGGCTAGGTACCCACCCCCAGCATGTGCCTTGATGGGTAGTAGATGAAAGAAGAGGTCACTCAACTTTCAGACAGTGAACATTCTGGGAACAATCTAACTGCACCTGTCTATACTCGACTCCTTAAGCAACGCCTGGGCGCATTAAATCTTTGTTTGCTGCTGGATAAGGAATACGGCGTAGAGGGTGAGAGCATGGAAGGACGGGGAACAGACTATCAAAACACTATACACATGGAAGGACGGGGAACGGACTATCAAACACTATACACATGGAAGACGGGGAACAGACTATCAACACTATACACATGGAAGGACGGGGAACAGACTATCAAACACTATACACATGGAAGGACGGGGAACAGACTATCAAACACTATACACATGGAAGGACGGGGAACGGACTATCAAACACTATACACATGGAAGGACGGGGAACAGACTATCAAACACTATACACATGGAAGGACGAGGAACAGACTATCAAACACTATACACATGGAAGGACGGGGACAGACTATCAAACACTATACACATGGAAGGACGAGGAACGGACTATCAAACACTATACACATGGAAGGACGGCGAACAGACTATCAAAACACTATACACATGGAAGGACGGGGAACAGACTATCAAACACTATACACATGGAAGGACGGGGAACAGACTATCAAACACTATACATGGAAGGACGGGGAACAGACTATCAAACACTATACACATGGAAGGACGAGGAACGGACTATCAAAACACTATACACATGGAAGGACGAGGAACGGACTATCAAACACTACACATGGAAGGACGGCAACAGACTATCAAACACTATACACATGGAAGGACGGGGAACAGACTATCAAACACTATACACATGGAAGGACGGGGAACAGACTATCAAACACTATACACATGGAAGGACGGGGAACAGACTATCAAACACTATACACATGGAAGGACGGGGAACAGACTATCAAACACTACACATGAAGGACGAGGAACAGACTATCAAACACTATACACATGGAAGGACGGGGAACAGACTATCAAACACTACACATGGAAGGACGGGGAACAGACTATCAAACACTACACATGGAAGGACGGGGACAGACTATCAAACACTATACATGGAGGACGGGGAACAGACTATCAAACACTACACATGGAAGGACGGGGAACAGACTATCAAACACTACACATGGAAGGACGGGGAACAGACTATCAAACACTACACTAGCATGTCCTTCACGATGCAGCTGTTATCATCTTCGTGAGGACTTGGTAGTTTAGATTCCGCCTACCTTGGACTAGAACAGGCGCCCGTCAACACCTTCGAAGCGACTCAGAAGCAGCGCAGGGTCTCCTCTGGCCGGTTGCCAGATGACGACCGGATATGACCGGCTGCTCCTTTTGAGACTGAATGGCCCAGATTGCTGAAACTGTGGAAAGATAAACTTGGGTACGGCTATGCATGTGTGAGCTGGTAGCGACACCGGAGGAGGGGCGTGGGGCGTACTGACCACTGCTGTGTTGCTCTCAGGTCTGCTGGACGTGACCCTGCACGTGTCACCGGACAGCGCCCTCTATCAGGAGTTCATCGCGGAGGTCCTCGCCCACACCCATGTGACCCATCACCTCCAGCACCACCAGCACCACCAGCACCCTTTCTTCTTCTTCCTCCTCCTCCGCCTTCTCCTTCTCCCCTCCTCCCCCCCACCTACTCACAATGTTCGACTAACTATGAGGTCAGTGCCTAGGAGGGTACAACAACAGCTTTTAACCAGTAGTAGTAGTAGTAGTAGTAGTAGTAGTAGTAGTAGCAGCAGCAGCAGTAGCAGTACTACTACTACTACTACTACTACTACTACTACTACTACTACTACTACTACTACTACTACTAGTTGTAGTCGTAGTAGTATCAGCAGCAGCAGCAGTAGTAGAAGTAGCAGCCGTGGTAGAAATAGTAATAGTAGATGTAGTAGTAGTAGAACAAGTTGTAGTAGCAGTAATAGAAGTAGTAGTAGTAGAAGTGGCAGAGAAGAAGTGACGGTGGTGGTGGTAGTAGTAGTAGTAGTAGTAATAATAATAGTAGTAGTAGCAGTAGTAGTAGCAATGGTAGTAATGGCCGTGGTAGTAGTAGTAGTATGGGTCGTGGTAATATTGGTAGTAGCAGAAACAGCAGTAGTAGTAGTTTGTAGTAGTAGTAATGGTCGTGGTAGTACAGTAGTAGTAGTAGTAGTAGTAGTAGTAGTAGTAGTAGTAGTAGTAGTAGTAGTAGTAGTAGTAGTAGTAATGTCGTCGTAGATGTAGTAGTAGCAGGAATGGCTGTGGTAGTAGTAGTATCAGGAGTAGTGGCAGTAGTGGTTGTGGTAGTAGTAGTAGTAGTAGTAATAGTGGCCGCAGCACAAACACAAGTGCACACACAAA
>JADBJO010004208.1:82500-85000 GCA_016801955.1 Conus betulinus | reverse complement strand
CTTGTGGTTTCCACCGACAGTGTGTTGCAATGCAAATCAATACAATACAATGCAGTGCAACACAACACGATACAATACAGCATGCTGTGTGCAAGCTTGTTTTCCTGTATCGAACTGTGGCCTACCCAGGATCTCTTGTGGTTCCAGCCGACAATGCAATGCAATACAAGACAAGACAATGCAGTCCAGTCCAGTCCGATCCGATCCAATCCAATCCAGTCCAATCCAATCCTACCCTATCCTATCCTATCCATCCGAATCCAATCCAAACTAATCCAATACAATACAATCCAATTAAATACAATATAGTATACTGTATGCAAGCGGACTTTCCCGAATAAAGCCATGATTCAGCCAGGGGGGATATCTTATGTTCTGCCATTAATACAATACAGTACAGTACATATACTACAAGAAAATAAAGTGTATTACAAGACAATGCGATTCTATGCAAGACAATGTGATTCAATACAATACTACACCATGCCACACAGTACAATTCAATGCAATGGAATTCGTAACTGTGTAATACAACGTAATAACAATACCATGCAATACCATAAAATGCAATAATGTGATTCAACGTAATAGAATGATATGCAATGCTATCAAATATAGAAAGATGCAGTACAATACTATGCAATGCACTACAATGTAATTCAATACAATACAATGAAATGCAATACAATAACACGCAATACCCTGTAATACAACATGACTGAATACTATACTATACAATGTAGTATTTAAAATACAATGCAAGATTTAATACCATACAATGCAATTCAATACAATGCTATGCAATCCAGTACTGTGCAACACAACACATTACAACACAACACAACACAGCATAGCCGAACACAACACAACACAGCATAGCCGAACACAACACAGCACACAGCACAATACAGCACAGCACAGCATAGCCCAGCAGAGCACAACACAGCACAGCCTAACGCAACAAGCACAGTACAGCACAGCCCAACACAACACAGCACAACCAGCCCAACACAACAGCACAGCCCAACACAGCTCAGTACAACAAGCACAGCACAACAAAGCCCAACACAGCACAACACACCACACCCGAACACACCCACACCCCAACACACCACCACATACCCACAGCACAATACACCACACCCCAACACACCACAGCCCAATAACCACCACAACACAATACACAGCCCAATACACCACAACCCAACACACCACACCCCAATAACCACAGCACAATACACCTCACCCCAACACACCAAAGCCCCAATGCACCACACCCCAATAAACCACAGCACAATACACCTCACCCCAACACACCACACCCCAATAAACCCACAGCACAAATACACAACCCACACACCACACCCCACCACAGCGCAATACACCACAGCCCCAATACACCACAGCCCAATACACCACACCCCAATACACCACAGCCCAACACACCACAGCCCAACACACCACAGCCCAAATACACCACAGCCCAATACACCACAACCCCAATACACCACAGCCCATAAACCACAGCACAATACACCTCACCCAACACACCACAGCCCCAATACACCACAGCCCAATACACCTCACCCCAACACACCACAGCCCAATGCACCACAGCCCAATACACCTCACCCCAACACACCTCACCCCAACACACCTCACCCCAACACACCTCACCCCAATACACCAACAACCCAATAAACCACAGCCCAATACACCACAGCCCAATACACCACAGCCCAACACACCACACCTCAATAAACCACAGCACAATACACCACACCCCAATAAACCACAGCACAATACACCACACCCCAACAACACCAAGCCCCAATACACCACAGCCCAATACACCACAGCCCAACACACCACACCCCAATAAACCACAGCACAATACACCACACCCCAACACACCACACCCCCAACACACCACACCAACACACACCACACCCCAACACACCACAGCCCAATACACCACAGCCCCAATACACCACACCCCAATACACCACAGCCCAATATACCACAGCCCAATACACCACACCCCAACACACCACAGCCCAACACACCACCCCAATAAACCACAGCACAATACACACAACACCCCAACACACCACAGCCCAAATACACAGCCCAATACACCACAGCCCAATACACCACAGCCCAATACACCACAGCCCAATACACCACAGCACAATACACAACACCCCAACACACACCAACAGCCCAACACACCACACCCCAATAACCCACAGCACAATAGACCACACCCCAACACACACCACAGCCCAATACACCACAGCCCAATACACCACACCCCAATAAACCACAGCACAATACACCACACCCCAACACACCACAGCCCAATACACCACAGCCCAATACACCACAGCCCAACAAGCACAGTACAGCACAGCACAGAACAACACAATACAGCACAGTACAGCACAGCACAGCACAAGCACAGCACAGCACAATACGCACGGCATAACACAGCACAACA
>JADBJO010004208.1:45000-60000 GCA_016801955.1 Conus betulinus | reverse complement strand
AGCTTTATTTCAGATAAAATGCGTGAACTCTCTTTTAAATGATTTTTTTCACTAGCATAAGGACATGACGAAAAACGGTAGCGGTGTTCATTCACCCAAATCAGAAAATAGCGTTTTCAGCCGTTTAACAAAAATTTATATTCAGTTGACCAAAGAATCTTTAGTTGACCAAAGAATCTTTCGCGAAATGGAATAGTAACAGAGAAACAACCAGTATCAACTTTGTATGTGTCGAATTTGTATTATTGATTCGTACTGCTATTCGCCATCACAGAAAAACAGAATTTTGATTTGTTTGTTTCGAAATTGGTATTCTATTTCGCAGAACAGAATACGTCAACTGAAAAAAAATTGCGCAATTGTTCACATGATATGTGTCGTGTCTGGGCAGACTACTACAGCTATACAAAGGAATTCGTTGGCTCATGTTGGTTGTAGTCTAGTACACGTCACATGACCAATGATGATCTAGTTGTGAAAGTAGGTTTTTCCAGTTGGAGAAAGAGATAACACACAGTTTTATTCCCTATTGTAGAGAGGTCTATTGCAGTGGTTGTTTCGTATTTATTTGTTACCAGTCACACATGAAATAAAAAAAAATGTTTGACATGAAAACAGTAACCAGGTAATCGGACTAGGTAAAATGGATGGGTATTGTTATCTTATTGATCATGATAGTGCACATCCATTTGCCCTTGACTTGACGCGCGCGGGCACACGCATGGTATATATGCCCAGGCGCACAAACACGCTGTGCAAGCATAAAAGTGCAGGAGGGTACTCACAGAACCTCGCACTTGTGCGTGCGCGCTCGCACATACGAATACGCACGAGCGTGCCACATCCACTGGTATACACACACTCATGTATGTACACACGCACATACAATAATAATAAAGGCACGGCCAATGTTTGGAAGTTACCCAAGGTTTGACCAGTACGTTCGGCTAATGTTGCACGTCGGGCATCTGCTGAGTCGTAACCACGAGACTGTCTTCTTAAATGTTCTCACCTTAGTCATTTAATTCTTTATCCATTGGATCGTGCGCAGTGTGGGCTTGAAACTTAGCGCATGTGGTGTAGTGTATTACACAATGCGCACTAGTCCGCCGCACGCAGTGACGCTCTTTACAAAACTGAAATTCTGTGTATGTGTGAGAGAGAGAAATGTATATATAGCCTCTATGTTGGGATCTTGTGTCTCTATAAGTGAGAAGCACAGATATGATTTTTCCATAGTTTTTTTTTGTTCTTTTTGTAGTGAGCTCAAATGACTTATTTTAGTCTGTTTGTTTGTTTGAGACCAATGCATCCTTTATGTCGTTGTCTTGTTTATTTTCCTCTCTACAAGAAATACGGTAAAAACTGCACTATATTCATATTGAACGTTGTTTTTTTTTCCTCGGGTATGTTCAGAGGTGACAAATTGTCCGTTTTTTCTCTATGTCTTGGGTGTTTAAGAGTCATCCTTCATACCACCTGGTTTTATTTTTAGATAGAAGAAATCCAGCTTCAATTACAGAAGAAAACTGGCAAGGCAAGCAGACAATAAAACGCAAAGGGCATGTTGCTGGAAAGTCATTCTGTACAATGTCATTTTTCATAACAAATTATAAACTGCAAGCAATGCCTGGAAAAAATGTAAACATTACTATACTTACATTTTCCGATGAAGAAAATATATAGATGAAACAATTCTAAAAAATAAACGAAAGATAATGGATAGGCCTAAATAAAAAGAGGCGCTCACAGCCTAGATATTTATCAAAAAACAATGATGGACGAAGAAAGCAAATTAAAAAAAAATGTTTTTTTTTTTTGTTTAACGGGGAAAAAAAACCTACAAAGAAAAACAAAGAAGATTGTAAAGAAAAATAGTACAACAGATGTTGGCACCTTTTGAAAAATCTTCATACTACACTTTAAACAAATATGAATGCAAGATTCATCAACGGTTCAAAAGTGTCAGTCGTGTGGAATGAAGTGATAAAGGCAACGACGCCATTGAGTGAGGACCACGATAGGAAACGTTTTTTTTTTTTTGTTTTTAATCATTGAAACAATAAGCACATATTTATCAATTGGTTTATTTGATTTAATCATTGACAATGTTTATTATTGATTCATTTATTTGTTTATTGATATGCTTATCTGGTATCGTTTACTTGAACGTCTATTGATCTATTGATTCTTTTATTGGTTTATTACTTGTTACTTTTGGGGTTTATACTTTGTTACTCTTTTCGTTGATTCGTTTATACGTTTATTCGTTATTCATTTGAATATCCACTTATTTGTTCGTCTGTTTGCATGTTTAATATACATCCTGTAATCAACGGTAAAAGCGAAATAAACCCTGCATGTGCCCCGCTTTGTCAGATCAGCTGGTTTGGGGTTATTGTTGAGTCGTGATGTGTAGCACACCCGCCATAGCTTACCGTATCAGATCAGCTGGTTTGGGGTTATTGTTGAGTCGTGATGTGTAGCACACCCGCCATAGCTTACCGTATCAGATCAGCTGGTTTGGGGTATTGTTGAGTCGTGATGTGTAGCACACCCGCCATAGCTTACCGTATCAGATCAGCTGGTTTGGGGTTATTGTTGAGTCGTGATGTGTAGCACACCCGCCATAGCTTACCGTATCAGATCAGCTGGTTTGGGGTTATTGTTGAGTCGTGATATGTAGCACACCCGCCATAGCTTACCGTATCAGATCAGCTGGTTTGGGGTTATTGTTGAGTCGTGATATGTAGCACACCGCCATAGCTTACCGTATCAGATCAGCTGGTTTGGGGTTATTGTTGAGTCGTGATATGTAGCACACCCGCCATAGCTTACCGTATCAGATCAGCTGGTCTGGGGTTATTATTGAGTCGTGATATGTAGCACACCTGCCATAGCTTACCGTATCAGATCAGCTGGTTTGGGGTTATTGTTGAGTCGTGATGTGTAGCACACCCGCCCACAGCTTAGCGTATCAGATCAGCTGGTTGGGGTTAGCTTACCGTATCAGATCAGCTGGTTTGGGGTTATTGTTGAGTCGTGATATGTAGCACACCTGCCATAGCTTACCGTATCAGATCAGCTGGTTTGGGGTTATTATTGAGTCGTGATATGTAGCACACCCGCCACAGCTTACCGTATCAGATCAGCTGGTTTGGGGTTATTGTTGAGTCGTGATATGTAGCACACCTGCCATAGCTTAGCGTATCAGATCAGCTGGTTTGGGGTTATTATTGAGTCGTGATATGTAGCACCACCTGCCATAGCTTACCGTATCAGATCAGCTGGTTTGGGGTTATTGTTGAGTCGTGATGTGTAGCACACCTGCCATAGCTTACCGTGTCAGATCAGCTGGTTTGGGGTTATTATTGAGTCGTGATATGTAGCACACCTGCCATAGCTTACCGTCATAGCTTACCGTGGAACATTTTTTTTTTTTTTGTTGTAATGAAAACCAGAGCCAGACTCTCTCTCTCTCTCTCTCTCTCTCTCTCTCTCTCTCTCTCTCTCTCTCTCTCTCTCTCTCTCTCTCTCTCTGTCTCTCTAATCATAAGGATATTGTCTCTTTCTCTCTCTCTCTCTCTCTCTCTCTCTCTCTCTCTCTCTCTGTCTCTGTCTCTCTCTCTAATATAAGGATATTGTCTCTTTCTCTCTCTCTCTCTCTCTCTCTCTCTCTCTCTCTCTCTCACACAACACACACACACACACACACACACACACACACACACACATCATAAGGATGTCTGTCTGTCTGTCTGTCTGTCTGTCTTTTCTCTCTCATCGTAGATACTCTCTCTCTCATCATAAGGATATTCTGTCTGTCTGTCTGTCTGTCTCTCTCTCTCCTCTCTCTCTCTCTCTCTCTCTCTCTCTCTCTCTCTCTCTCTCGGCACATAGAGAAACATCGACCTGTCGAGCGAAGCATTTGGCTGTGACCTTCAAACCTGCTGACGATGGACAGCCCATGGAGAGTGACATTCGTCAAGGTGTTTGTGATATGCCGAAAAAATACCACAGGAGCAAAGGGGGGAATGCGGAAGAAGCAGGCGTGTTTCGAATGGCCTCTCTTTTGCATTATTTTTCTGTAACAGCGACGCGTGCTTGCCTGCCTCTCATTGATTGGCTGGCTGATCGGCTTGTTGACTGACATGATCTGATTGAGTGGTGGTGGTTGAGCGGACCTTTTCCATTGGGTGAAAGGGAGCCGGAAATGACGCTGTCTGTGACGTAATTTCTGCCGGGTGATGTGGTCTCCTTAGCAGCGCGCGTGTCTTTCATGCCTACAAGAGGTACTCTGCTTTGTTTGAGATTGACTTTTTGTGAACTGTTGACAAACTGTTGGCAGGGCCTGCATTACCTGCACAACAGCGTGGTGGGCTCCCACAGTCGGCTCAAGTCGCGCAACGTCTTCGTGGACAGCACGTTCACCTGCAAGATCGGCGACATCCACATGCCCAACCTGAGAGAGGGCGAAGTGCCGGACGTGCGGTCACGGTATTACAGAACACGTGAGTCGGGAAAGTGCTGGTGTCTTGGTTGATCAGTTTTGTTGGCTCATCTGTTTATTTACTTATGTATTTATTTATTAATTTATCTATTGGTGTTAGAAAACGTACGCCCATACTGAGTGAGGAAGAAGAAGAGAGTGTTGTCCTATTCTTACAGAAAACATGAGTCTCGGAGCAGGTATCATCGGTTTGTTTGTTTGTTTATTTGTTCACACACACACACACACACACACACACACACACACACACACACACACACACGGCGCTCTGCCCTGTGTCCAGGTCTGCTGTGGTCAGCCCCCGAGGTGGCGACAGGTGAGATCTACCGCGAGATGAAGGACGAGAAGGAGGAGATCCGGAAGACGCGGGTGGCAGCGGGCCGACATGTGGTCCCTGGGCGTCATCCTCTACGAGATCCTGTTCCGCAAGAAACCCTTCCCCGCCCTCCACGACTCCGATCCTGAGGGTGAGCGGCCCACTGAGCACCACTGGCTTCTTGGGTTGGGGACCTTGGAAAGCAGAAACGGAATGCATTTTAGCTAGAAAGGCATCAGAAGCGTCAATACACACAACCGCAGCATGGTAAAGTGATTCGTTTTGAGTTCAGATCAATAAATACACAAAGCAGAATGGTAAAAGTAACTACACCAACAAACACACAAAGCAGAATGGTAAAGTAACTTGCTGAGTTCACACCAATAAACACAAAGCAGAATGGTAAAGTGACTCATTGCGAACACACAAGTAAACGCAAAAAAAGAACAGAACAGCAAAGTAACTGATTGAGTTTACACAAGCAGAATGCTAAAGTATCTTATTGAGTTCACACCAATAAACGCAGAAAGAAGAATGGGTAAAGTGACTCATTGAGTTCACATCAATAAACACACACAAGCAGAGTGTTAAAGTAAGTTATTGGGTCTACACGAATGTAGACACAAAGTAGAATGGTAAAGTAACCTGTTGAGTTCACACCAATAAACACACAAAGCAGGATGGTAAAGTAACTTACTGGGTTTACACAAATAGAGACACAAAGCCGGACAGTAAAGTAACTTACTGAGTTCACACGAATACAAAGACACAAAGCAGAATGGTAAAGTCACTTCTAGAGCTCACACAAGTAGAATGATTTAAAGAATTCACACCAATACACGCTAACAAAATACAATGTGAAAGTGATTTCCTGAGTTCGCACGAATAACATATTGAGTTCACAATGCAAAAAAAAACGACCTATGAGTTTGGGACAAATATGTTCTCGTCAGAAGTGACAGAGACCAGACATGAAACAAAACGCAGAAAACAACGTTTCCATGTCTGCAAATTTAAGATGCTATCTGCAGAGTATTGCTATGTAGTTTTTATGTCCTTTGTTTACGATCTACAAAGAAGACGTTTTTTTTTGTCGGAAATTCGCTCTTTGGATGAGTATTGGGTATGAAAAGAGCGTTATTTGGCAGTCTCATGTGTTTGTTTATAATTTGGCTCCTGGGCCTTCAAAGTTCTCTGGATCTGGACTGAGTTGTACATGCGCATGGTATGTATGCAGGGGGAAAAGAGGGGGTGGGAATTGTGGGCAGAGAGCGGGTCTCGGTCTGGGCTCTACGAGTGTGGGAGGGGGGAAAGGTAATGGTGGGTGGGGGTGTAAGGGGAAGGAAGCAGGGTGGGAGCGACATGGCTGTTTCTGAGAGGCTGGGAGAGGTTCTAGGGCGGTGCCCGTGGGTACCTCTGGTAGGTGCCACATGCAGATCCTGTATATATATAGGACATGCATGTATTTGTTCGCCTTTCAATGATGGCGTTACAATCACATAGCAAGCATGAGAGTCGATGCTCAGTCTGACCGGGGGATGGGTTCCATGCTGCAGAGGCGGTGTGGCGAAGCTGCAGTCCAACTGTCGGCCGGATGAAGGAGGGGGTGACATGCTGCAGGAGATCCGTCAACGCCCTCACCACAGTCTGAACGCCCAGAGAAATACCACATGAAGGTCGCTGCCTCTCTCCTCGTGATGCTTCGCTTTCATCCTCTTCCTCCTCCTCCTCCTCCTCCTCCTCCTCCTCCTCCTCCTCCTCCTGCTTCTCCTGCTCCTCCTTAACGTTGTCTTCGTTCTTCTTTTCAACCTCCTTCTCTTTCTTTTCCTCCTCCTCCTCCTCCTCCTCCTCCTCCTCCTTTTCCTCACCCTTTTTCTCCTCCTCCTCCTCCTCTTCCTTCTTCTTCTCTTCCTTCTTCATCTCCGTCTTCTTCTCCTTCTTCTTCTCCTTCTTCTTCTTATCCTTCCTCATCCTCCTCCACTTCTTCTTCTCCCCTCCTCCTCTTCCTCCTCCTCCTCCACTTATTCTCTTTCTTCTCTCTCCTCCTTCTTCTTCTTCCTCTCCTCTCCTCCTCCTCCTCCTCCTCCTCCTCCTTCTTCTTCTTCTTCTTCTTCTTCTTCTTCTTCTTCTCCTCCTCCTCCTCCTCCCTCCTCCTCTCCTCTTCTTCTCTTTCTTTCCTCTTCTTCCGTCTCCTCCTCCTCCTCTTCTTTGTCATATTCTTCTTCTTTATCTACTTGTGCTATTCTTTGTTAGCGGTTTTGTTGTGGTTCCTATTTCTCTCTCTCTCCCCCCCCCCCCCCCCCCCCCCTCCCCCTTTCTTCTGTTCTTATTTTCTTCTTCATTTCTTGTTCTGTTCCTCCTCTTGTTCCTCCTTTTTCTCCCACCCTTCTTCCTTTCCTTTTCCTGCTGCTTCTGTTCCTTCTTCCCCCTTTTTTTTTTCTTCGCAGTTTGCCTTAACTACTCATTTCAACTATTGCTGAGTGTAATGGTGTTATCAATGCTTTGCATTCCAGACCCTCTCCTCACCCCTCCCCTTCTCCCTTCTATTCCTTCCCATCATCGGTCACCTCCCCCCCCCCCCCCTTATCGATAAACTGTTGAAATCGCCTTCTTTGTTCTGTTCTTTATATCATCCAATTGTTGGTTCTGTGTCTGGCACAGAAACAGGAGACTTTTACACTTACAAGAACATTTGTAAGTCGTTTATGCAAACATCCAGCACAAAACAAAAAAGAATGATGGGGCAAAGAAGTGTAGATACACGATTTTTTCGTCATTATAACAGTGCTCATGCAAAGATCGTTGAAATACGACGAAAATGTGGGAAGAAGGCGATAAAGAGTAAGAATAATATGTAACTATTCACTTGCGGCACTTAGCAGCCATCGGATACAGTTATGTGATTAGAACAATTTGTTACTCCTGCTTACAGTGGATTTTCGTCTGCTTACAGTGGACTTTCGTCTGCTTACAGTGGATTTTCGTCTGCTTACAATGGACGTTCGTCTGATAGGCTACATTTGTCTGTGGACCTGGCTTGTTTGTGAAGGATCCATGGTTGTACAGTGCTATGCCACTTATGAAGAAGAAGTGCTCTCATCACCAAAGGGAGGAAACTGTACACCAGTGACCTCTCATGGTAGGCAATGAAGGGCAGAAGAGGGAAATGGGCAGACATGGCCCTAAAGAAATGGCTAAACAAAGAGAGAAAGTAAAATGTCATCAATAGAAAAGAAACTTCAACAGCCTATAAAGATATGTTTTAATGTTCCACAGAAAGGGTAGTTTTCAGTGTTGAAAGGCTCTGTGGAGATGCAAAAATTTGTCTTTTGCATCGAGCATTGCGAACGGCAAGGACAAAAAAAAATATACGAGGTCATGTGACATCGAGCACACACGCGCACACACATGCGCACACACACACACACACACACACACACACACACACACACACACACACTGTCATCTCATACGACTGTGAAATATAGTGTAAATATAAAGATTCCACAATTGGTACATTTTTCGATGTATTTTAATTCAAATCGAAACTTGCATGTCATAAGGCAGGGCGTGAAACCGATGTCAGAAGCGCAGCATCCATTAAATGGATGAAACTCGTATGGGTGATTTCAGTCCTCCCAGCTGAGTCCACGGCAGACTGAGTTCTTAGTAGAAACCAGTCGTGGAAAGAAAAATCCCACGAACAAAATGGCCGTAATGGAAAATCGCACAGCAGTGAAGTTTCTCTCTCTGGTCTGTTTATTGATTTGATGTCGCACTGATTTATGTTTGCTGATTTTTGAAGATTTTTTTTTTTTTTCTTCATTCTCATGACGACGAGTTGAGCGGAACAGCTGCCCCCCGTTTTGTCCCCATTATTGATATTATTCATTCAGATTTAATACGTCGTCAGTTTCTTCTACTGTGGTGACGCGACATTTCTCTCCCTTGGTTACGCTGTGGCAGCTTTGGGGGGGGGGGGGGGGGGGGGGGGGGGGGGGGCTTTTGTGTGTTATGTTAAGAGATGAAGGTGAGGTAATATTGCTTACTGCCCAGCCGACCGCAAAGGGCCATATCAGGGCTGTCATCGCGCTATGTTATGAGGCTGTGAGTACAGGTGTTGATGAGGTGAACTGGTGCATGTCTTAAGGCTGAGGGTACACGCGTTGATGAGGTCAACTGGCTGCATGTCTTAAGGCTGAGAGTACACGTGTTGGTGAGGTCAACTGGCTGCATGTCTTAAGGCTGAGGGTACACGTGTTGATGAGGTGAACTGGCTGCATGTCTTAAGGCTGAGGGTACACGCGTTGATGAGGTCAACTGGCTGCATGTCTTGAGGCTGAGAGTACACGTGTTGATGAGGTCAACTGGCTGCATGTCTTGAGGCTGAGGGTACACGTGTTGATGAGGTGAACTGGCTGCATGTCTTGAGGCTGAGGGTACACGTGTTGATGAGGTGAACTGGCTGCATGTCTTAAGGCTGAGGGTCCACGTGTTGATGAGGTCAACTGGCTGCGTGTCTTGCGCTGCAGGTGATCGAGCTGCTGGGGCTGTGCTGGGAGAGCTTCCCAGAACTGAGGGTCACCAGCGGAGACGTGTCCAAGAGACTCCGGGAGTACGGCAAGTAAGTGGCTTGGGACAGGCTGTGGCCGTCCTGACGGCGTGGATCTCTCTTGGGGCTTCTAGTGAGGTTGACAGGCTTTTCAGTCATATGCTTATGAATTAGATATGTCCCTTCTTGTGGGAGGGCTTTCATATACTGCATGAATTTATTTGTTAAGAAATATATATATATATATATATATATATATATATATATATATATATGTGTGTGTGTGTGTGTGTGTGTGTGTGTGTGTGTGTGTGTGTGTGTGTTTGTGTATGAACATTAAGTGCAGGCTGACAATTCCTCTGTCATTAGATCAATACTTGGCAAAAAAAAAAAAAAAGACTTTTCTTTATTTAGTGATATTTAATTAGTTGTTTATTTACTTCTTTTAATCTATATATCTTTTTATTTGGCTGGTATGTTATCTACTCATTTTACCGTGATTACTTAACACGGGTTTTTTATTATTTTTTTTTTTTTTAGAATATCTTTTTCAAGAAAATGTCATGAAACAGAAGTCAGGTGAAAAATAAAAAACGCTAAAGCGAATGTGCGCACTTTCACCCACAAACAGAGCACAAATGACGAGTCTACGTAAAGCAGAAAGCCACGTATATGTAAGTAATTGCACACAGAAGCATCATGCATACTAAATCAACGACTACGGCACACACACAACCCAACCTACCACAGCAAGTGTTCCGTCTGTCCATGGCCAAGACAGCCACATGATAAAGTGGGATTCGTGTTCAATCTGTCCATGCCCAAGAGAGCCACATGATAAAGTGGGATTCGTGTTCAATCTGAAGAGAGCCACATGATAAAGTGGGATTCGTGTTCAATCTGAAGAGAGCCACATGATGAAGTGGGATTCGTGTTCAATCTGAAGAGAGCCACATGATAAAGTGGGATTCGTGTTCAATCTGTCCATGCCCAAGAGAGCCACATGATAAAGTGGGATTCGTGTTCAATCTGAAGAGAGCCACATGATAAAGTGGGATTCGTGTTCAATCTGAAGAGAGCCACATGATAAAGTGGGATTCGTGTTCAATCTGAAGAGAGCCACATGATAAAGTGGGATTCGTGTTCAATCTGTCCATGCCCAAGAGATCCATATCATAAAGTGGGATTCATATTCAAGTCAGCGCTCAGAAAAGAAGAGTGGGTGTGAAGTTTAGAAGAAAAGCGGGGAGGGGATGAACAAAAATACTTTGGGAGGATAGGGGTGCAAAGGAAGGGGATTGAAGTGGAGAGCAATGAGAGTTGTCGGACTTTGAAAAGACACGTGGTACACGAAAAGTCACTTCGACAATGGTGGAACGGGAGATAACTACAATCACAAGACTCGCTAATCGAACGCCTGATTTTTTTTATGGCCAGATAAGTGTCAGGTTAACCTGGCTTTGGAAGACACGGAAAAGGAAGAGGAGAAAGGACAAAGAAGGAGTTGTAGGTTCAGCTTTTTATGACGAGGTGTCAATGCATGATGACTATTCTGTTTATGCTACACCCCAATGAGTCGATGAATAACAAAAGGGCTTCAAAGAGGAATATCTTGAACGGGATTTGGGGAGAAAAAGAGGACAGGGAGGCAATAGAAGAAGACCAGCAACACCAACAGGAGGAGGCTGAGGAGGAAGAAGAAGAATGAGAAAGAACGAGTGAAAACGAAAAAGCGAGGGATACGACGAGATCAACCCACCAGACTATTTGTAGTGTGCATCTTTTCTTTAAATGCTTACTCCCACAGAGGAGGCAATATTTTTACCTGCGTTCGTTTCTTTGTTCGTCAGTCTGCAAACTTATGCAAACACTGCTGAACCCATTTTGACCAAAGTCAGGCAAAAGGTGAAAAGGGGCCCAAAAATTAACTCAATGAAGTCGTCTCGTCTTGCTTCGATAACGTGTCAGTTGTCTTAATCCAACGTGCAAACACTTTGAAATCAAATGATTCAAGACAAAATCAATTCTCCAGCCATAAGGCCGGTTTAAGAGTTATCCTGATTTTGTTGTGTTCTGTCTGCTAATGTTTATTTTGTATCTGCAAATAATTGTTGACTTTTATTAAATGATTTTTTGTTTTTGTTCTTAAAACTAGCAGATCGTGAGCGACTAGAGAGTGGGAGAAACAGCATCTCTTACCGCAACACGAACCCACCGAATTCTGGTGCCGATCCGTTGTGCATCGGGAATCCTTCGACAAAATTGTTACCAATTTTGTATTAAACAGATCTGAATTGATGTTGAAGAAACCTGGTAAAACATCAAATGTTGTCCAAGACCGAATCTAACAAACTTCGGTGCCACTCAATAGTTTGAATTGGATCAAACAGCCGACCCAGGATACTTAGCAACATAATATTACTCTTTACTAGTGGTAGTATCATTATTACTATTAACATATATATGTGCAGGGAACATTGTGTGCTGCACACCAACTTCTACCAGAATATGCTGCACATGATGACAAAGAACGAGGAGGATCTGGAACGCCAGGTGCGGGAGAGAACTCTGCAGCTGGAGACAGAGAAGAACCACACCAAGAGGCTGTTTGAACGAAATGCTGCCCGTGTGAGTTCATCAGTCCTCCACTCCCCCAACCCTCGCTGTCTTTCTATGTGTAGAATTTCAGTTTAAGACTTTTTTTTTTTTTTTTTTTTTAAATAGTTTTTTAACTAATCGTCAGTGTATTTTTGCCCGCAACAAGCGTTCCAATTTGCATCACAGAAATGTGGTGTGCCACAAGGATCGGTTCACAATCGTTTTCTTCGTTACTCAATGTTAATGACTTCTGCCAGTGTATTGAAAAATTTTTTTGTAAAGCTCTCCGGAAATGAACTATTCGCTCTTCTTTAAGTAGTCTAAACGCCACATAATGAACAAAAAAGAAAGTGTGTGATTGTAACTTGTATCAAAACCAAATTCAAGCGCTCGCCCGCTCTTTCTCTATACACACACACACAAATGACCAGTGTGGTAATACCAGCGCAGACTAACCGTTCTTATAGAAATCATTTTGCAAAAATTAAACTTAAAAAAAAAAATTGAAGATCAAAACGATGGGAGCAGCAGAGACGGGTATAAAGAAACTCGTGAAAAACGTGGAAGCAAAGAGTTCTCAGAACAGACAATGGAAAGATTTGAAAACAGTTAATGTACATGAAATTGTAAACCATGACAATCCTTTTTTAAACCTGATCTACTTGCACTGCCTGTTTCTACGTTTATTATTCGTTAGATCAGACGCATAAAAAAGATACGGGTGTGTCTGTGCTCTTGGCAGTCCATAAATCTGTGGTGTTCTCACCACCAGGGTTCAACAAAGAATTCAACAGCGCCCCCAAAGCAGCCAGCGAAGGGTAGTAAATGAAACAAAACGAAAGTGTGGAGAGGGAAAAAAAGTTGCTGAAAAACTGAAAACATTTTGCAAACAGCATAAAGTGTAGGGGACAATCTTTGAGCCTAATGCCTGAGGATCCATTCAAGGATGCAAGGGAGATCAAAACATACGGAACAATCTGAGTGGTCAGCTCTGCTGTTCAATGATAACCCAAAGCATTCAGCGGCTAAGAATTGTGCAGAACAACCTTCCTTGGATCTTCTAGGAGATGCAATCTCCCACTGATTGACCAAACAATATAAAGCTGAACAATTAAGTAGTGGGGAAAACAAGTTCAGGATAACAATTCTTCCGTCGTTATAGTAATGACTTGGCAAAGATTTGAACTTACAAAAAAACAAGAATTGAAGATGAAGAAAATGAGAATAGAAAATTAAGAAAATATATATGAATATGAAAACCCTTCACTAGCTGCATGAGAGAACCATAGCAATCCTTCTCAAAGGCAGATCTATTTTGTATTGCCTGCTGTTAGGCCTTTGGTCCGCTGGATCGGCCTAATCAGGGAGACGCGGCCCGATGTGTGTCCGTGTTCTGGTCACCTATATATATATATATACAAAAGAAAAAAGACACAAGGACAAGAAGCTGTCGTGGTTGTAAATGAAATTTTCGGCTTTATTTGCCTTCGTCAGCACATGACATCCTCCTGAGTGCCAGCAGGTAAGGTAGTGAGGGAAGAGACGTAAATATGACAATATGACGTAATATAAAACAATGACGTACTAGAATGATACGTAACTCGACAGACGTGTCACAGGTAGTAATCTGATGAATGTAAGCTGTGTGTGTGCGTGTGTGTGACGAGCAGCTGGACGAAGTCAGCACACACAAAGTTTTGGAAGTCTTGTTGGACAATAGCCCATCTTGGTCAAGTCATATTACTGTTTCAAGCAAAATGATCTCAAAAAGTCTTCCAGCATCAAAAAAATATTTCTAGACATACAGGCGACTAAAACACTTTGCCACGCATACATCCAGTCATTTATTGATTATGCCTCAACTCTTTATGAGTCTTGTAGTGTTACTGCGTTGAAACCTTTACAATGGGTCTACGAGGGAACTTCGTGAGCTCTACTCGCGACGGACGGAGAAAGTTGTCGGAATGAGTTGTAGGCGAGAGGAGGCGGGAGGGACAAGGGGGTGGTAATGTGAGAGATTGATTTCATTGAGTTGTATTCAAACATGATTCCACTGAATTATAATATATTCAAACATGCGCCCTTGTCTACAGGCTTGATTACATAAATGATCTTTATGTCTGTATTTGTCAATCTCTCTCTCTCTCTCTCTCTCTCTCTCTCTCTCTCTCTCTCTCTCTTCTTCCCGATCAGCTTGGAAAACTAACAAATTCCTGCTATACTTCTCCTCGTACCCCGTTCTCTCTTCCCCTCCCCCTCCGCATCATTATCGTCATCATCATAGTCATTGTCAGTGTCATGATCATCGACACCATCACCGTTGTTGTTTTTTGTTACAGGGTAGTGGCCGACCAGCTGTTGATTGGAGTGACCCCGCCCCCTGAGTACTTCGACTGCGTCACTGTCTTCTTCAGTGACATCGTTCACTTCACGCAGCTCGCTGCCTCCTGTACCCCTCTCGAAGTAATGTGTGCATACTCCCTCTCTCTCTTCTCTCTCTCTCTCTCTCTCTCTCTCTCTCTCTCTCTCTCTCTCTCTCTCTCTCTGATTGTCTCGTTCAGTAAAACTCTTGTTTCATACACCTTGCTGCTACCTGTACTTGTACGGACTCTGTGTGTGTGTGTGTGTGTGTGTGTGTGTGAGAGAGAGAGAGAGAGAGAGAGAGAGAGAGAGAGAGAGAGAGAGAGAGAGAGAGAGAGAGAGAGTATGTATGTACCTTGACTATGTCACTGTCTTTCTCGATGGGAGCATTATTTCACACACACACCCAAAAGATAGGTATCCCAAATATCTAAAGCATCCAACATTTATTCCAGATGATAGAAACGTCAGTAATAAACATATCCCAAACCCCAGAAAGAGCGAGACGACAGACGGGTGGAAAGAGAAAAAAGAGACTAGCAAATAATGAGAGTGAGCGAGAGAGCCCTGGTTGGTAGACAGAAGGTGGGGAGATACAATAATATAAAGTGTATCCATGAAGGGGACAGACAAGCCGACGCTTTTTGCCATTTGAACACGCAG
>JADBJO010004208.1:27500-35000 GCA_016801955.1 Conus betulinus | reverse complement strand
GTGGTGTTAGGAACTCGTGGTTCTGTTCGTCGTGAATCTTGCCGATCACCTCTGATCTAACAAAAACTTTCACAGCCACGAATCCCGAACATACTCTGGTGGTAATAGTCATGCCTCCTCAGGACCAGTGTTTTCGTCGTCACCATCATCTATCACGTCCAATCTTGGCCACCGCACAATTACATTATCTTGGCCTGCTTTCAGGCATAAGAATCTCCCACACATATTGGCATTTGTCAGTCCCGTAAAATCTGGAAACTGAGTGGTATAGACAGCGGTTTTTGTTCCCCGAGAGGAGTGTGGAAGCCAGGCGGTGGAAGGCAGCGGAGGGTGAACAGATCCAGAAAACCTGGAACCGTTCAGAACGGTAGTGAGGGGTCAGTGCCAAAGCACAGATGCCACACGCTGTAGAGAAGCGCTGGCTTCGTTCCAGACTCCAGCCCACATTCTGCTGGTGTCTTGCTCCTGGGGCTGATTTTGGGAGGATGGTCCACACTACGTGAGATGTCTCAATGATTATAAAGGCACTGTCACCATGCCGCTGGGTCCAGCCGTTGTCCAGTTAACATGAAGATCACAGTGGCACATGTGGCTGATGAGGAGCTTCAGCAGCAGCCAGGAGACATTGGCCAACAATGTCGCCGCCCCCACTTTGGAACTCCCTTTCCCCACATGTTTAATACGTGGATTGCGAGGTGTTAAACTAGCGAGAGACTGGATCCAATCTCCTTACGCCGTCTGTCTACCCCCCCCCCCCCCTACTCTGTCACCACCCCCACCACCCACCACCCGTGGTCCAGTAGACTACCCAGGGCTACATTGCCATCACTGTCACCCCACTCCACGTTGAAGGCCAACCCATTGTCTGTGCGTACTCCCTTCATGTTTCTGCGGCCACCACCATCCCTGCATCGCCTACATCCGTTATGGTGATGTCATTGCCATTCGACCCTGGTCAAGCGACGTAGCTTCCATCATCTCCTGGTCACACGGTGAAGTACTGTATTGACTCCGCATTGCACTGACCTGTTTAAGGGTTACCTCACAATACGTTCTGATTTCCTCACTCGACCTTCTCATCTCAGTATTGACAACGTCATCACCTAAATCAAGTTGCAGAATACAACCTGGTGACACCCCAAACGCATAAAACTTCCCATGTTGACAAAGAAGTAGTTTGTAAGCACTCAGCACGTTTCCATGTCGACACGCTGTCTCTGTTGAGGCACAGGAGGCGTTTCCATGTTGATACACCGAGTGCCCGCCAGAACACGTGAGACGTTCCCTGCCTTGTTAGCTTGACAGCCGCCTGCGTTGGACATACCGATCCTCTTCTCTCCTGATGTCCCAGTTCGTGTGGTGCCAGATACTAGAATCAACAGTTCGTGGTGTTGTGAAGGTTTAGCTGACATGTCTTCATTCCTGGAAGATTAGAGTGTAAGCCCCTTGTTGTGACAATGGTGTGGCAGACATATTGTAGAGGGCCGTCTGATAATACAATGGGATTTTTTTTTTTCTTGGCATCTGATCGTTTTCAATATCACTATGAAGATAGTTACATTCCGTCTTTAGGGATGACGTCGAAACCTGGTAACAGCCTTGATGCGTTTTCGTTTGTTTTTAGCTCTGTGTATGTGTGTGGGCATCCTTTCGTGCGCTCGTGTGTGTGTGTGTGTGTGTGTGTGTGTGTGTGTGTGTGTGTGTGCGTGCGTGCGTGCGTGCGTGCGTGCGTGCGTGTGTGTGTGTGTGTGTGTGTGTGTGTGTGTGTGAGAGAGAGAGAGAGAGAGAGAGAGAGAGAGAGAGAGAGAGAGAGAGAGAGACATTTAGTATGTGTACCAGCTGTTAAGCTCAATGTTGTTTTCATGCAGTGACATGTGGATGCTCATTGTAAAACCTCCTCCAAAGGACCAGGGAGGGACCACAGACAGCACGTCATAGCCAGGGAGGCAAGATGTCCCCTGACCTGTCTCTCTCAGACAGCCGTTGAACCTTCAGTCCTCACATCAGCAGAACGATACTTATCCGCAAGCACAACGGGGCCTTGAAGATGAAGGCTATGCCTTTTTCGGAGTGTGTTCCCAGTTGGGCACAGTTTTCATCGCTTTTCAGTGTTGACCTCATCATGAACAACTGTGGATGCTTATTTCTGCTGACACCGGCGTCTCTTCAGTAACAGACCTGGATAATTGTTCGTGGACGGTGGAAATAAACGAAACCGTTGTGGATGACGACATGTACAAATCACGAACATTGTTTTGGACAATTGTTCGGCCTTTCGTCAGCAGCATACAAAATCATGACATAAATGATTTACTGTATGTGCGTTGTTAGTCGATTATTGTAATGTGTCGATAATAATACCACACAACTCCATATGCATCAGTCCTTGTGAATGATATTCAGTCCCTGTGAATGATATTCAGTCCTTGTGAATGGTATTCAGTCCTTGTGAATGGTATTCAGTCCAGTGTGAATGATATTCAGTCCAGTGTGAATGATATTCAGTCCATTGTGAATGATATTCAGTCCAGTGTGAATGATATTCAGTCCGGTGTGAATGATATTCAGTCCAGTGTGAATGATATTCAGTCCAGTGTGAATGATATTCAGTCCATGTGAATGATATTCAGTCCAGTGTGAATGATATTCAGTCCCTCTGCATGATATTCAGTCCTTGTGAATGGTATTCAGTCCTTGTGAATGATATTCAGTCCAGTGTGAATGATATTCAGTCCAGTGTGACTTATATTCTGTCCAGAGTGAATGATATTCAGTCCATGTGAATGATATTCAGTCCAGTGTGAATGATATTCAGTCCAGTGTGAATGATATTCAGTCCATGTGCATGATATTCAGTCCATGTGAATGATATTCAGTCCATGTGAATGATATCCAGTCCAGTGTGAATGATATTCAGTCCAGTGTGAATGATATTCAGTCCAGTGTGAATTATATTCAGTCCATGTGTATGATATTCAGTCCAGTGTGAATGACATTCAGTCCAGTGTGAATTATATTCAGTCCATGTGTATGATATTCAGTCCAGTGTAAATGACATTCAGTCCATTGTGAATTATATTCAGTCCTTGTGAATGATATTCAGTCCAGTGTGAATGATATTCAGTCCATTGTGAATGATATTCAGTCCATGTGTATGATATTCAGTCCAGTGTGAATGATATTCAGTCCAGTGTGAATGATATTCAGTCCAGTGTGAATGATATTCAGTCCATGTGTATGATATTCAGTCCAGTGTAAATGATATTTCAGTCCAGTGTAAATTATATTCAGTCCATGTGAATGATATTCAGTCCAGTGTGAATTATATTCAGTCCAGTGTGAATGATATTCAGTCCAGTGTGAATGATATTCAGTCCAGTGTGAATGATATTCAGTCCGTGTGAATGATATTCAGTCCAGTGTGTGAAATGATATTCAGTCCATGTGAATGATATTCAGTCCAGTGTGAATGATATTCAGTCCAGTGTGAATGATATTCAGTCCAGTGTGAATGATATTCAGTCCAGTGTGAATGATATTCAGTCCATGTGAATGATATTCAGTCCAGTGTGAATGATATTCAGTCCATGTGAATGATATTCAGTCCAGTGTGAATGATGTTCAGTCCAGTGTGAATGATATTCAGTCCATGTGCATGATATTCAGTCTAGTGTGAATGATATTCAGTCCATGTGAATGATATTCAGTCCAGTGTGAATGATATATTCAGTCCATTGTGAATGATATTCAGTCCAGTGTGAATTATATTCAGTCCATGTGCATGATATTCAGTCCAGTGTGAATGACATTCAGTCCATGTGAATGATATTCAGTCCAGTGTGAATGATATTCAGTCCATTGTGAATGATATTCAGTCCAGTGTGAATGACATTCAGTCCATGTGAATGATATTCAGTCCAGTGTGAATGATATTCAGTCCATTGTGAATGATATTCAGTCCATTGTGAATGATATTCAGTCCATTGTGAATGATATTCAGTCCATGTGAATGATATTCAGTCCAGTGTGAATGATATTCAGTCCAGTCACTGTTGCATGACATTGGTTTGCATTTTTGCACAGAGGAAGTAAAACGTGTACATAATCACATGTATCATGCCTTAAAATACTCGTGTTGACCTCCTTATTGATAATTGCAATGTATTTATTGCGTACCTTATGAAGTTTTGCGTATGGTCTGAATCGAGTTTTACCGAGTTAGATTTCCTTGTGTGATTGCTTAGGGTTCCTTTTTCTTTCTTCTTTTCTTTCTTTCTTTCTTTTTTTTTTTTTTTTTTTTTTTTGACAGATAAAATACAATCGATCAGACATCAGAGTCAAACAAACATTGATCTAGATGACGAGGCAACCGTCAGTACTGAAATGTGGACAGTTGACAGTTGTGGGCAGATAGCTTATCGCTTGGAGAAATATCGGCAGCTACTGTTGAGAATCGATCAGGAGCCGTATGAAGGTGAAATGTCAATGACGTTGCTCGCAATTGCTCGGGGGCTATCTCGTTGTGAAACGTGTATTGTGTTGTTTATGATTGATCAAAGGCCGTTTCATAATGAAACATGTTCCGTGTCGCTCATAGTTGATGAGGCGTCATGATATGCTGGAAAATGTATGATGTTGTTCACAAGTGATCAGGGGCATGCTCAGGGTTGTTAATAATTAATCATTGGATGTCTTCTGGTAAAATGTTAAAAGGATTGGAGAAAAGCAGTAACGGGCCGTAGTATGGTAATTCAAAGAAAAAACGAAGTGTATAGTGGACAACTGTTCAGAGGCCGTCTCCTGGAACGGAATGAAGAGCAAGGTATGATCTTGTAAAGGCTGAAGAACGCCATATAAACCAGTCATGGACCAGTCTCTGGTAGAGGACAGAGAATGATGAGCACTGCAGACAGAGATAGGCTGTCTTCAGGTAAAATGATGGAGAGTGTTGCTAACCGTTAATCGTGAAATATGAAGAGCATGACACACAATCAATAATGGGCCCATTCGAGGTGAAAGACAGATGTTGCAGGACGACATACAATAGGCCTTCTCCTGGAAGTACGTGAAGAGTATGACCGACATCCTATACTGAGCCTTCTTCTGGTAAAAGATTGAGGGTGTCTTAGACTATCAATGCCCTCTCCTGGTTAAAGAGGAACGGGGCTGCAGGCGATTCATGACGGACTGTCTCATAAAACAATGCTGAAGGTAGCTCAAAGGGCGTCTTGTGGCTACTAAAGATGAACAGTGATACTCACGTGTGATCATCAGGGACAGTGTTTTATCACATTTGTGTTGTTGTAAACATGTTCATTGTGGTCCCCGCGAGGGAGAAAAAACAGTACCGTGGGCTGTGGATGAAGGGTGCTGTCAACTGGAAGAGGATGGGGGGGGGGGGGGAAGGGAGGGATGAGGGGGGGGGGGGTGTGATAGACTGTGATGATGTTGGAAGCCGTTCCATCGTCAGACTCGTGACTGTAGCTTTGATTTCCCTGCTTTATCAGATTTTCCCCTCTCCTAAAATGGTGTGGTGTTGGTGGTAAGGATTATTGATCAGGGACGCTTTCATGGTAAACGTTCATCACTGTGTGTGGCCAAAGAACACGGCGATGAACTCTGTGTTAGAGACACCCATGGAAAGCGCGAGAGAGCAACGGAAGAGGCAGCTCGGTGTCATGAGCAGTGCTTACGAGCAGTCTCATGGCCAAACCACGGACAGCGATGTAAGTAGTTCTCAGGGGTCTGTCCACACTCTATCAGGGGCCTTTTCAGAGTGGCATCCGAACAGCATTGTCGACACGGACGGAAAAGTGTGGCTACCAGAGTAAACCACGCAGGTTATTGTGTTCAACATGCTGGAGAAGATCTCGTAATGATAATGTGTCAAGCAGCTGTTCACCGTTCGCCTTAAGAGGAAGGCATGAACAGAGCTGGGGTGGACATTATTTAAGGGGCCATTTCATAATGACATATAAACGTTTCTTTTTCGTGGGTATTTCATTTTTTTTAGGCAAGTTTACGGTGACGCCTCTTTATATTGTGATCACCTGATCAGAGACATGTTTGCTGTAAATTATACATCATCTTGTGATTGGCTGATCAAAGCTACGTTTAAAGTGAATCCTAAATAACATTGTGGACAGCTGATAAAAAAAACAACAACAAATGTTTCAGTATAGTATGAATGTTATGAATGGCTGATGATAGGCATGTGCGCAGTGAGTATGGGGGGAAATGATGTCAATAACGGATCAAAGAGGTCTCAGCTGCGAATCTTGGATAACGTGGTGGATTGCTACAGCATGTTAATTGTGAACTTGGAGTAATGTTGTGAACAACTAATGAACGGCATGTTATGGTGAGTCATAGGACATGTTATGAATGATGGGTGACGTATGTTTTTGCAGTGAGTCACGAAGAATATTGTTAAAGGCATCTTAACGGTGATTCGTGAATGATGTTGTAAATAGCCGTCGAGAAATGCTGCTTCTGTTTGCATGAGGATGATATGTATGCATGTAAATAGACTCTGTGCTGATTGAGAGTTTTTAGAAGCTCTTCTAGATGTCATGTCTGCATTTCTAAAACATTTGTAGATTGAGCGGGGTCTGATCCAACATTGCAGAATGTCAACAGCAGTTAGGATAACGAACGAATGCTTCCATGGGTTTTGCCAGAATCGTCGATTTTAAGCACTTGTTACTGACGTCAAAACGGTGTTTATAACCTCTTGAGTGTGTACCAGCTTTATATTGTATGTTTATGTATGTTAGTTATAGTCAGATGGTTTCACATGTGCTAAGAACTTTGAAGCTTTTTTGTTCTTGTTGTTGGGTTGGTTGGTTGATTGTTTTTTTTTTTTTCTTCTTTATCCTGGGTGTCACCCCATCTACCCCCCTCATGCAGTTTCCTCGTCCTCAGCCATCAGCAGTCAATGTCAAGTCTCCATAAGGCAACCCACCAAAAGAGACACTGCAATGCTGCAGAGTCACTACCACTGTTCCGCGGTGACCGTTTTATCCCCCATACATAGGACACACCTACTAAGGCTCCTTCTGACCACAAGAATTTGCTTTGTGGCAGAACCAGCGTGAGTGAGCGGTCCCTCCGTGTAACGACTGTACCAATAAGCTTGTTGATAACGGTGAACCCGACAGAACTTTGACAAGGACATAGATGTGGAGAGAAATTCGAACCCGATTAAATCATGAAGCCACAGAGTTTGATTCATCATGAAGTCACCGAGTTTGATGTTTCTTTTAATTTCGATCGACGAGGATGATGAAAATGGTGCCACGGATTTTCAGACTGCGTGACAGAGCTCTTCTTCACGCTTACTTTCATGATGTATCCCGGCGTCAACCTGGCTTGGGAGATACAGACATTGCAGTGTTGGTCAGGAAATTTGAGCAACACTCTCTCCGAGATGAATCCCTAAACTCGACTGTGTGGTCCCATTCCTCCCAGTTGAGCCCATACTGCACTCTACGTAGAAGC
>JADBJO010004208.1:20000-25000 GCA_016801955.1 Conus betulinus | reverse complement strand
TCCCTAGACGAGAAAGAGACTTGTTTGTATACGTTTTCCCCATTGTACCCATCACTAAAAATTACACAGTTGTGATAATATGGACGTCTGAGTTCATCAGTAATGTTTTAACTTTTTCTCTTGACGTTGAATTTATAATTGAAAAACATTCTTTCAAATCTAAAGGAATGTTAAGTGGTATTGCGTAACTGATATTTTGAGCTGCTTTTTTTGCAAGTTGATCTACGCGCTCGTTGGGTACAATACCACAATGAGAGGGGATCCAACAAAAAGTAACAGTAATGCCTTTCATGGATAAAAGATGAATGAAATGATGAATTTCTAATACCATATCAAGTCGAATTGAAGGACATGCAGACTTAATCGGTGGATTGCTGCTTTCGAATCAACACCTATCAATTTGGGAATTATTTATTGGAAAATTTAGGATGAAATCTAACGACTTAAGTATAGCAATTAATTCGGCACTAAATATCGATAACTGTCTACCAAGATAGAAGAGCTGTTCTATTTTGAGACTAGGGATTATGAAGGCTGCTCCCGTGTTATCATTATCTAGCACTGAGCCATCTGTAAAAATTTTCAAATGGTGATTGTAGTTATTTTCTAAATGAGTGTAGACAGATGTTCTTAAGGTATGTGGACAATCCTTTTTTGATATATCTGTATAATCTATATCAAAGGAGGCTTTACTTTGTTCCCATTTTGGAATAGGTGAATACGTGGGCTTTTGGGCAATTTTTGTTTTATCTATTTTGGTATCCTTTAGAAGATCGGAGGAAAACGAGTAAATAGACCTTGTTGATAGTATATTTTGGGCACGTTTTCCGAAATCCTCCTCTGATTTTAAACATACTTCTTCTGAGCTAAAATTGTTTTGTGAAAAGCTCTTTAAGATAAATTTTGAAGTAGAAGCTTTCCGAAGTTCTGCAAGAGGTAAGATTCCTACTTCACTATACGTCCCTAAGTTAGATGTATGTGTGGGAACCCCAAGGGCAATTTTATAAGCTTTGCAATCAGTACTCTGAAGTTTATTAAACAGGTATTTAGGAGCATTAAAGAATACTTCTTGAGCATAAGTTAGTCTTGAGCGTATAAGGGCAGTTGCTAAGATGGTTAATGATTTCGAGTCCTGTCCCCAAGGTTGTTTGCTAATTATTTTTAGGAAATTCAAGCTCTTTCTTGCTTTGTTTAAAATATATTCAATATGAGCGTTCCAAGATAATTTACTACTTAAGATAACGCCCAAAAATTTTACACTTTTTTATAGTTTAAAACAATGCCATCCAACGTGAAAGTAGGAAGTTGTCCTGGATCGTAACCAGCATTAAAGAGAATCATATTAGTTTTTTTTTTTCTGGGGAAAGAGAAAGACCATTTACATTTAAAAAATCATTGATCTTATTTAATTCAAGTTGATACTTTATTTTGATGTAATTTAGTGATCTTGATGGTGTATTTCTTTTCATTGTCAATTTTGTCCATAGACATATATATCATCAGCAAATTGAGCCACTTCAGTATCTTTAGAAAGACCTTTAGGGAGATCAGAGATTAAAATATTAAATAATATTGGGGAAATTACTGAACCTTGGGGTAAACCCATTTGTAAGGGTCTTGGGTTGGAATACGTATTTCCTATTTTTGCTTGAATGTGTCTACCCTGTAAAAAATCTTGAATAAAATTGTACATGTTCCCACTGATTCCGATATTCTTTATTTTGTACATTAGTCGTTTGTGCCACACTTGTTCATAGGCTTTACGAATGTCAAAAAAAGTAGCGAGGATGTTCTTACGACGTGCAAATTGATGTTTTACGTGTGTTGTAAGTTTTACTAAGTGCTCAATTGTAGATCTGCCTGCTTGGAATGCAGCTTGGTTGATAGGAATGACGCAGTTTTATTGCAATGATGAATTAGCCTTTTTAACACTATCTTTTCCATCAATTTACATGTGTTAGATGTTAATGATATTGGCCGATAGCTGTTTATATCACTGAGTGGTTTTCCTTTTTTATGAATAGGAATTATAATTGAGTGTTTCCAAATTAGGGGTATTTTGCCACTGTCCCAACATTTTTTTGAAAAACAAATGTAGAAATTGTATCACATTTTGCGGGAAATGGCTTAATATTTCATTTGAAATGCCATCTAATCCCACTGATGTCTTTTTATTTAGATTAATAATACACTCATTGACTTCCTGCAATGTTATAGCAGAGTTTAGGTAGTGATTTTCTGTTGGATTTGGGCTGTCATAGATGTTTTTTTTTTTTCTTCACGTTCGCGGTGTTTTTTTTCTTGTCCAAGGATAGCTGTTGATGCTACTGTTGTATGCAAATAAGTCAGCAAATGCTTCAGATTTATCAAAATTTGACGGAAATTGATATTGTTTTAATTTAATCGGACAATGTGGAAGACTAACTCCATTTTTCATTGTTTTTAATTGTGTCCAAACTTTTTGAATGTCTTTATAGTTCGATACCTCATTCTGACACACAGACGACCATACTGCCGTTTTGCTTGTGCAATTATTCTATTTAGGTGATTTTTCGCTCTTTTTTTCTCAAGAAGTTTTTCAGCTTTTTCCATAGGATTTTTTTCTCTTTTGTATTCTTTTTTTTTTTCTATTTTTTTCTTGTTTTGTCTGTTGACATATATCATTCCACCAGACATTTCCCAAATGCTTTTTTGATTTTACAGATTTTACAGTCGGAATTGATTCTTTTGCAGCAGAGTGTACTGCATTCTGGAGATGATCATATAACGTATCGACATCTTGATTCTCAATATTTTCTATGCTCATGTTAAATGAACTGAGTAGATATGAAAATTTTATTCCAGTTAGCAAATTTATAACAATATTTAGGAACTTTGTCATGTGTTTCATCATTTGTTACAGGTCTCATATTTTCAAGAGAAATCTTAATAGGTAGATGGTCACTATTTAATGTATCATCAAGTGTCAGCCAGTCACAAGATAAAGCTAGTTCAGGTGATATGAATGATAAGTCGATGGCACTAGGGTTATGTTTAGGGTTGTCTGGAATACGAGTAATACTGCCATCGTTGAGAAGGTAAAGAGAGGAGTCCACTATGTTTTCAATAAAACGGTTACTGGTTATTATTTGGCATCCCTTTTCCCAGAATGGCGAATGGGCGTTAAAATCACCAGTGATTAAATATTTGGTCGATGGGTCTGATTGAACAGAACGTAGCCATTCTGTATTACGATCGTTTGGGCCCTGAGGTAGGTATACAGAAACAACTGTTACTACATTATAATCAACTTGAATTCTGACTGCACATGAGTGCAATCCAGGAATGTCTAGTGGAGCAGGGCTGGCACATGGAGCATATATTTTTCTCATCTTCACGAACATATATTGCCACATTTATTTTTTCTTCATTATTAATGTTTTGGATAATTGGTGGAAAATAGTAATTAGGAAGCTTAGGTAGTTATTTTTTACTGACATTCAGTGATTGCAAAGCTAATATGTTGTATTTGACTTCAGATAGATGTTGTACTAGTTGATCTTTACTGGTTGTGATGGATCGACAATTCCATTGGAGCACTTTAAAATCCTTAGCTACCATGCGTTCTATTAATAGATAAAAAGAAATAAAGTAGAAAAGCGATTAAATACAACTGATGCACTGAAAAGTAACTAATAATACCAAATAAAAAACGAAAGTATCACTATGATACGATAAACAATATTAGCTATGACAAGAAAAAAAAAGGAACTGTACACAGAGAATGCACTCTACCAATGGAGGAGGATTTGATCACTGGCCTGTTAGCGAATGCTGTAACTAACACAACAAAGAGAAATCCCCCTAAATAGTCACTCAAGATGGGAAGAACAGAGTCAATGGTTGAGATTTCCGCCAAAACTACACTAACGTATTTCTCTGTCTTTGGTTTAATACCAGATGTAGGGCCCACTGAGAATGTCAAACATGTTGTACCAAGGACCACTGTGTACAGCGAAGGGTCCGTGTCCTCTGGGTGGTGGATAGTTCCCGGGCTGCCACTTGTTTGACGTTCTCGCTGTCTTCCTCGGTTTCTCCCAGAAGAGTTGTCGGATATGTCTTCCAACGTTTCTTGCCAGCACGCTCGATCCTCGATGTGTTGGATGGAGATCGTCTTTGAGAGACCATTTATTTGTTTGTAGGTTGGAATGAGAGACAAATGATATGTTTTTAATTCCAATAGTTTTGTTGTTATCAATGCATTGAACAGCTCCCGCTTGACTTCTAGTTTTGAATCTCTGACAGGTGAGAGCTTGCTGATAACAACCTTAACGTTGGGGTGGCTGGTGACAATGTTTTTGATGCACGAGGTAAACGCTGTGCTGGCAAATTCAGGGTCCTTCTTTTGAATGTCATTTATACCGCAGTGGATAAGCACCGCATCCAATGGTTTCTCATCCATGGAAAGAGTGGGTTGAAGCGTCTGTGCAAGCTCCTCTGTTGTAAAGGTTTTGTACGTCTTCGTATCAAAACCGTAAGACTGGCTAGTCTCTCTTCCATTCACTCCCTTAAAAACAGAATCATGAAAGATCGCGACCCTGGGCAAGTCTTGTTTCTCTTCTTGTTTGGATCTAATATTGTTCTGTTTTTTTTCTGATCGAACTCTAACGTCATGAGAACTTCTGACGTCATTTTTTGTGCGTTTCCGGGCCTTTCTTCTTCTCTATTGCTTTTACTTTTTGATTAAAAAACTCTTTTTCTTTGCATCTGATGCGGAAGCTGCTTTCGATTTCTGTTGACTGTATTTCACTGCATCAGCATACAAGGGAAAGGTAGGTCTGTTAGGGCTCGGAGACGCAGCGCTAGCATTTTCTGGTTGTGTATGGTTGTCTGTTAGCGCCATGGTTACACGAGATCTGCTCATGTCTGTGATCGTCTTATTCTGCTCGCGTCGATATCTTCAAGTGAAGATACGCGTTTACACAGCGATTCGATCATAGTTTTCAAGTCTCTTAGTTCAC
>JADBJO010004208.1:7500-15000 GCA_016801955.1 Conus betulinus | reverse complement strand
AAACCTTCCAGAGAAAACCAGTCTTCATCCACCGAGAATCAACACTCATTGCCTTCCCCAGGGTTGAGCTCCACGGAAACGAGGTTAGAGCCATTGGTCACGTGAGCGGAAACATCCTCCTTGGAGGACAGCGCCACCTCCTCCTTGTTATCTCCCCTGGTGAAGAGGGCGTTCTCGAAGCCTGAGGCTGCTTCCCCTCTGGGCTGTGCGGATGCTATCTCTCTGTACCGACGAACGACGTAGACCACGGCGCCGACGACGACGAAGAGAACCAGGAGACCGATGACGATGCCGGCGATCTCTCCTCCCGATAGCGTAGCCCCTGTGATGATAGTGTTGAGGATAGGGAAGATGAACAGTTAGATGAACAGTGGGTTTCATATCTGTACACCATCACATCAACTCTGTACGCACTGATTACACGTAATAAAATTATGATAATAGTAATAATAATACTAATAATGATAATGGTAATAATAGTAATGATAATGATAATAATAATCATAATCATACTCGTAATAATTTAATTCATTTACGAAAGTGATGCCTGTCCCTCTTGAGGCTCCAGGCGCCATTACAACATAAAAGCCGAACGTTTAAGAATGAAGAGAAGAAAGGAAACACATACGATTGAGGCATATCAACTGTAACATCATAAGACCGACATACATTTAAAAACTTAGAAATAAACATGCTGATAAACATTATCGTCTTCTACACTCTTTCCCTACGTTGTCTCCCCCCACTCTCCTCACCCCTCTCTCTCCAGCACACACAAACACCCGAGACACACTAACACATGCACAGGATTGAAGTTACTATTGCTGCTTTTTTTCCTTTCTTAATTACAATAAACTTTTTCTCATGGGATAATGTACCACTGTTTTCGTTGACAATAAATACCTGTTTCTACTATTTTTCAGGGCAATCTCTCATTACCATTGTTTTCTTATAGCATGACCCCCCCCCCCCCCCCCCCCCCTCCCCCCCCCTCTCGCCCGCAGTGAAATCGCCAGTTACTGCTGTTCTCTTGAACAATACAAACTTTTTTGGCAGAAGGATGATTTCTTATCAATTGCCTTCGGGCAGGATTTCAAGTCTCTTTCCTTGGGAGAAACGGAGTGAAAAGTTATTAAGCCAGCAACTTTGTAAGCCCAGTGATAATCAGCTTCCCAAGGGAAAAATTATCGTTTATCAAAAAAAAAACAGTGACAGCACCTTTCTTTAGAGGGAAAAATTTCATAACTTTTTTTTTTAAAGAATAAATATTTTCCATGGGGACAACATTCCCAGCTGAAACATCTTTTCTTCAGAGAAACAGGGAGAGAGCATCAGCTTCAAAAGCTCATCAGAGATCTATTGCCTGGTTTCCTGAAATGAAATAATTATTATCTTGAAGCAAGATGATCGTTTTCCTCAGGAAGACAGAGGACACTGTCGGTATAGGGCTTTGTACCTCGTGTGCCTGCATATGGGAACAGCGCAAAGCTCTGGTTTAGGTCATTTTCGCTGCTTCCAAGTACGGCTGGTATTCTTACTACCCACTTAAAGGTGTTCTCACTCTAAAAGAAGCTTTATTGCCTTAAAATATAAATAATAAATGTTCTTGCTTTTTCTTTCTAATCATGGTGTTTTTTTTTTTTTTTCAAGAAAAAGGATCCTCCGTGTGTGTGTGTGTGTGTGTGTGTGTGTGTGTGTGTGTGTGTGTGTGTGTGTGTTGTGTGTGTGTGTGTGTGTGTGTGTGTGTGTGTGTGTGTGTGTGTGTGTGTGTGTGTGTGTGTGTTTACATGTAAAAGCAGTAATTATCATTGATGTAACTTCATATTTCGTTTTTTTATGTTGCTTTCTATCTGGCATGGCGGCCAAACATGACTTTGGTGAACTTGGGCATGAGCATTGGTATCAGTAAGATCGCGAGAACTAAGAGCTGCCTTTGCAAATGTACAGACTATCGGAACCGGACATGATTGGGATCATTTCCTCTCTCTATTCCCTCATGCTTTCCCTTCTTTGGACTCATTCTCCAACGCTGAATGACGTCAAAACCAGTACGTACTGTTTTCGCATCAAAACCACTTTTTTTTTTTTTTTTTGGTACCACGATAATCGCTGTTTACATGTGACAATGGTATTGAAGTCAGTTTTCTTGGTCACAATCAATGTTTTCGTGGAGAAAACTGCGATCATCCCAGTTGAAACTGTGACTTTGCAAACACCCCGGTGTTGTTTTGTGTTTGTGTTCAATAGGTCATCTACATCTCACCTTTTTCTCTCCTCCTCCTCCTCCTCCTCCTCCTCCTCCTCTCCTCCTGGCATCCCCTCCCGCTCCCCCAACCCCCACCCCCCACCCCCGAAGCCCTCCTGCTTTCGCTTTATCCCCAGCTCCAAACCCTTTCTTCTTAACCTTCCTCTTTTTCCTAGTTTGTGATGTGAAAGCTAACTACAGCCTTACAGAATTCATCTATCTCTGCTGACCATCGACAATGGTTTTTTTTAAACGAAGAACACAGGACAGTAGAAAATAAGGAAGGGATGACAAAGAGAGAGAGAGAGAGAGAGAGAGAGAGAGAGAGAGAGAGAGACAGACAGACAGACAGACAGACAGACAGACAGACAGACAGACAGACAGACAGCTCACCACCGCTGCTGCTGCCAGTACTTTTGGCTGTACGTCCGTTTGACTGTGTTGTGTCTGGTGTGCTGTATTTAGAACACACAACAAGACAGGCAGATGTACTTGCCGTTATTTTTTTTTCAATCTCCAAGATCCATCGGATCATAAAACAAGAAGCACGTCAAACGATTTCGACTCAACATCCATGAGGAAGATTGTAACTTCATCCTGACCACCTAAAGCTAATAGATATCGGCTTAGCTCGTATTTCGTTCACAGCATGACAAGCTCACGTTTAATCCATACGATAACAAGGTATTTCTATGATCAGTTTGTCATGGATTGGAGGAGGTAGTGGTGGGAGCGGTAAGGGGGGCGGGGAGGGAGGGGAGGGGCAACTGGAAGTTCAAAGTGTGTGTGAATTGAGGGCGGAATGCGCACGAGATTGCTGCAAACGGGGGGTGGGGGTGGGGGGGATATCTGTCGACAATTCAGTCCAGAATCAAACAATATGGCACCATGCTATGCGCTTCTTTAAAGCTAGAGAGGGGCACACTGTTCTCGTCTTAACCCCCTACGTCACCCATTTTAAGCCGATGACCTTACACCAATCTCAAGCATCAGACATGGGTGTCAAGAATGATGAGCAATTGAGCCAGAACATTTCAGAACAACAAAAGAGAGGCTGCATGACTTCACGAAAAGCGTGTGGTGCTCCTGCCTGAATCTTCCGGGCGTTCACACGTGTAGACAGGACAGGGGACGAACCATGGCAAGATTTCTTGACGGCTAATTTTATTTTCTCACAAATAAGAACTTTTTTTTTTGAAATTTCTACATAAAATCTTCAGCGCATTCTCAAAGAAAGTTATTACATGCGGGAATAAACTAGTTTCTCGTCAGAGAAAGAGAGAGCGCATGGGAAAAGGGGGACAATCGGGAATGCTAGGGAATGCAATGGGAGTAGCTGAATGGGCTCGAAGAATGCTTAGGGTGCTTGCTCCCTGAAAATACCAGTTCTCGTTTACACGTGTTTGTGTGTGTGTGTGTGTGTGTGTGTGTGTGTGTGTGTGTGTGTGTGTGTGTGTGTGTGTTGTGTGTGTTTGTGTGTGTGTTGGGGAATAAAACTTTGTTTAAATCTGACACTTCTCTGCATTTAACCGATCGATATCTTCGTCCTGACTGACTGAAGAAGGTCATACTGATTTGCAAGAACGTGGGTCTGGTCACACGCAATCTTCTTCGCTTTACAAACAAACACACGGCACCTGTACAGCTCACTCAGAGACTTTTTTTTGTCTCTCACCAACGATTTTTCCTCCCACGTTCACCACTTTCTCAAGCACATTTCTACTCTTCACAGTCAACCCCCACCATACCAACACATAAATGAGAAAGTTAAAACAGATTCCAAGAAGCATGAATAAAATGTCCGAAGAATGTCAGTATTCACATGAAATGATCGCAGCTTGCGAAGACAATATAATCTGGTTTGACATTTTTTGTGGACATACTCAACATGGGATTTAAAATTCAGCTTATTATCTATAAAAGTTCCTAAATATTTGTATGATTCAACACGTTCTACTTCAGCACCACCTTTGATAAAAAGTGGTGGTACAGCTTTTGGATTCTTTCTAAAAAATCAATCAACATTTCTTTCGTTTTTGTTACATTCAGATCAAGAAGATAGTTATGATCGCACCAGTCAACAAATCTTTGAACCTCCTTGAAGTAAACAGAATCAGAGTTGGAGAGATCCACAAGTGCTGAGTCATCTGAATATTTAATGTACAAAAAGTTTGAATCACTTCCTGAACAATCATTTGTACACAGAGTAAAGCACTGGTGATAAATAAAACAGTACCCTGGGGGTGCCAGTTGAAAATGACTCTGGAAGACGAAACAACACTTTGATATCGAACAGACTGTGTCCTCTGTGTAAGAAAATCAATTATCCAAAGAATGAGCTTGTTACCCACATTTATGTTAATGAGTTTCTTTTTGCCATCAGATGTGGTTGTATGGTGTTGAATGCTGATGAGAAATCAATAAAGAGATGCGTAACAAAGGAGGCAGGTTTTTCGAGGTGTGAAAAAGCATGATGGAGAAGTGTGAGTGTGGCATCATCTGTTGATCTGTTCTGTTGGTATGCGAACTGAAACGGGTCTTGGTACTGTGTAGTATCTTTTAAAAAACATAACAGAGGACAATTCTTTCAAGACATTTCATTGCAACAGATGTGAGGGCAACTGGTCGGTAATCATTTAAACAGCTTGGGTTGCGTTTTTTTGGGAACAGGACATACAGTGGCATTTTTTCCATAAACAGGAGGAATTATACATTCATTCTCTAAGTGACCAGGTAAACAAACGACTGTAAACATAGGAGAGCTGAGAAGCACACACCTTCAACAATTTTCCACAGATATTATCAGGGCCCATTGCCTTTCTCACATTTTTAAACGTTTGAAAAAAAAAACTGAACATCATTTTCCAATCACAACAATCACAACAACACTTCACTTCCATCAACATCGTTTTTAAACATTGCTTTGGAGTTCTTCCTTCACTTCCTTTAATTCTTTACTAAAATCTTTATCATCAAATCTACAGTAAAAATCGTTCAGCTTTTCTGCAAATTGCTTCTGTTCTTTTGCTGCTTTTTTTTTTTTGTTACTAATATTTTGGTTTGAACATTTTCCTGAACCTGATAAAACCTTTATTCCTTTCCATGCATCTCGCATATTTCCATTCTGGAACATGTTTTTTCGACTTTTCTCTTGTAAGCTCTCTTTGATTCTTCAATCTCGGTTTGCAGTTTCTTTTGTACAACCCTCGATCGTTTTTATTGCCTGATTGAAAAGCTATTTTTTTTTTTTTTTTTTTTCTCATTTAGAGTTACTTTCAGAGATTTTGTAACCCAAGGTTTTTGTTGTTGGGAAATATTTGATAGTTTTAGTGGGTACAATCATGTGTTCACAGAAAGAAATTTAGCTGGAAATAACATCGTGGCTTCGTTAATGTCAAAACTAGAATTCAAAAACAAATTCCAATCTGTACATTCAAAACAGGCCTGTAATTCATCAACACTTTCTTGTGTCCAACACTGCACTTGCTTTTTAGTGATAGGTTGTGTTTTCACTTTTGGTCTGTAAGCTGGCAAGAGATGAATGGCATTGTGATCAGACTGACCAACAGGGGGGAGCTGAACACACTTGTATGCAGATGGTATATTACAGTAGCATAATCAATCAAGTATTTCATCCTTTTCTTGTAAACATGACACATACTGTTTAAAGAAGGCAGGTTTGAACTGAGGTCACAGTCATTACAATCTCCGAGGATAAAGCACGGTGCGTCGGGTGTGACATAGCCTGCAGAGCGTGAACAGAGTCCGTGATTTCTGCGGCTGCACGTACACACGTATGTGTGTGTGTGTGTGTGTGTGTGTGTGTGTGTGTGTGTGTGTGTGTGTGTGTGTGTGTGTGTGTGTGTGTGTGCGCGCGCTGCGCGTGAGTGTGAGTGTGTGTGTGTGTGTGTGTGTGTGTGTGTGTGTGTATGTGTGTGTGTGTGTATGTGCGTAATGGTGTGGGTGGGGGGGTGGGGGGCGAGAGGGGATGGGTTGACAGAGGGATAAATGAAAGAGGGGGGCAGGAAATTGCACTGGGTGCTCGTGAACTCGTCCGATTTCAGTTTTGAAAAAAAAAAAAAAAAAAAAAAGGTTTTATCACTGAACTGGGTCGTGGTGTTTAATATGGCAGTAGTTTATCATGCGACTGCACAGATTTGCGCCAAGTAAAAAAAAATGTTCCAGGGGACATGCCTCAGGAATTTTGCCTCCTACCTCCCTGACATCCGGGCACATTGCGTCCTCGATTCATGTTTCAAAATTCCACATGCAACACCTCTAACCCCTCACAAGCCACGCTCCATCCTACACCGACTCCTCTTGACCCACCTGGAAACTACCTGAACTGCCCAATACAATAGTCATCTTACACCCAGCTAGAAACTACCTGATCTGCCAATAAAAAAGTCATCTTACACCCAGCTAGAAACTACCTGATCTGCCAATGCAATAGTCATCTTACACCCAGCTAGAAACTACCTGATCTGCCAATAAAAAAAGTCATCTTACACCCAGCTAGAAACTACCTGATCTGCCAATAAATAAAAAGTCATCTTACACACCCAGCTAGAAACTACCTGATCTGCCAATAAAAAAGTCATCTTACACCAGCTAGAAACTACCTGATCTGCCAGTGTAATAGTCATCTTACACCCACCTAGAAACTACCGGATCTGCCAATGCAATGGTCATCTTACACCCACCTAGAAACTACCGGATCTGCCAGTGCAATGGTCATCTTTATACCCCCCTAGACACTACCGGATCTGCCAGTGCAATGGTCATCTTTATACCCCCCCCCCCCCCCACCCAGACTACCTGATCTAGCAATGCAATGGTCATCTTTACACCCACCTACAAACTACCTGATCTAGCAATGCAATGGTCATCTTTACACCCACCTAGACACTACCTGATCTAGCAATGCAATGGTCATCTTTACACCCACCTACAAACTACCTGATCTACCAATGCAATGGTCATCTTTACACCCACCTAGACACTACCTGATCTACCAATGCAACGGTCATCTTTACAACCCACCTAGACACTACCTGATCTAGCAATGCAATGGTCATCTTTACACCCACCTACAAACTACCTGATCTACCAATGCAATGGTCATCTTTACACCCACCTACAAACTACCTGATCTACCAATGCAATGGTCATCTTTACACCCACCTAGACACTACCTGATCTAGCAATGCAACGGTCATCTTTACACCCCCCCTAGACACTACCTGATCTAGCAA
>JADBJO010004208.1:0-2500 GCA_016801955.1 Conus betulinus | reverse complement strand
GCGCGCGCACGCACGTACGCATGCACGCACGCACAAGCGCGCACACACATGTATATGCATCTCTCCCTCCCTCCCTCCCTCCCTCTCTCCTCTCTCTCCTCTCTCTCTCTCTCTCTCTCCTCCCTCTTCTCTCTCTCCCTTCCCTCCCTCCCCCCCCTCTTCCCTTCTCATCCCCTCTCCCTTTCTCCCTCTGTGTCTCTCTCTCTCTCTCTCTCTCTCTGCTCTCTCTCTCTCTCTCTCTCTCTCTCTCTCTCTCTCTCCTCCCTCTCTCTCTCGTCTCTCTCACGCAGTCTCTCTCACTCTCTCCGTACGACTCTCTCTCTATCTCTGTCCTCTCTCCTCTCCTCTCTCTCTCCTCTCATCTCTCTCTCTCTCTCTCTCCTTCTCTCCTCTCTCCTCTCTCCCTCTCTCTCCCTCTCTCTCTCTCCCCTCTCTCTCCCCCCTATCTCCTCTTTCTTTCCATCCCCCTTCGCTCCCTCTCTTTCTCTCTCCCTCTCTCTCCTTCTCCCCATCTCCCTCCTTCCCCCCCCGCCTCCCACCCCCCCCCCCCAACAGTGACCGTACCGTCCACAGTCCTCTGTAGTCCCAGCCAGACCCGGGTGTCCCGGGGCGGTGTAGGAAGAGCGGGGCGTGGTGACCGCCAGGCTGACCAGACTCTTGACGAAGTTCACCTCGTCTTCGTCATGGACACTGAGCAGCTGCATTCCCCGCTGACTGCCACAAGCCAAGACACACAGCCTGTGTTACCTCCCTTTGCATCCCCCCAGCTGACTGCCACACGCCAAGACACACAGCCTGTGTTACCTCCCTTTGCATCCCCCCCAGCTGACTGCCACACGCCAAGACACACAGCCTGTGTTACCTCCCTTTGCATCCCCCCAGCTGACTGCCACACGCCAAGACACACAGCCTGTGTTACCTCCCTTTGCATCCCCCAGCTGACTGTCGCACGGCAAGGCACACAGCCTGTGTTACCTCCCTTTGCATCCCCTAGCTGACTGCCACACGGCAAGGCACACAGCCTGTGTTACCTCCCTTTGCATCCACCAGCTGACTGCCACACGGCAAAGACATACCTGTGTTACTCCCTTCATCCCCAGCTGACTGCCAGACGGCAAGACACACAGCCTGTGTTACCTCCCTTTGCATCCCCTAGCTGACTGCCACACGCCAAGACACACAGCCTGTGGTTACCTCCCTTTGCATCCACCAGCTGACTGCCCACGGCAAGACATACCTGTGTTACCCTCCCTTCATCCCCAGCTGACTGCCACACGCCAAGACACACAGCCTGTGTTACCTCCCTTTGCATCCCCTAGCTGACTGCCACACACGGCAAGACACAGCCTGTGTTACCTCCCTTTCCATCCCCTAGCTGACTGCCACACGGCAAGACACACACCCTGTGTTACCTCCCTTTGCATCCCCTAGCTGACTGCCACACGGCAAGACACACAGCCTGTGTTACCTCCCTTTGCATCCCCCAGCTGACTGCCACACGGCAAGACACAGCCTGTGTTACCTCCCTTTGCATCCCCTAGCTGACTGCCACACGGCAAGACACACAGCCTGTGTTACCTCCCTTTGCATCCCCCAGCTGACTGCCACACAACGGCAAGACATACCTGTGTTACCTCCCTTCATCCCCAGCTGACTGCCACACGGCAAGACACACGCCTGTGTTACCTCCCTTCATCCCCCGCTGACTGCCACACGGCAAGACACACCTGTGTTCCCTCCCTTCGTCGCTCCATCACCCAAATCTCTCTCTCCCGGCGGGCAGAAAGGGCGAGGGGAGGGGGGGGGGGGGAGGTAATCAAGACCCAACATCCCCTCCCCCCCACCTTCCCCCTTTGTTCCAAAATCACTCCTCTGGTTCCAAATTCACTCCTCTTGTTCCGAAACCACTCCTCTTGTTCCAAAATCACTCCTCTTATTCCCAAATAACTCCTTTTGTTCCGAAACCACTCCCTTGTTCCAAATCACTCCTCTTGTTCCAAAATCAGTCCGATTATTCCAAAATCACTGCTCTTATTCCAAAATCACTCCCCTGTTTGAAAATCTCAAAGTGTACAAACGAAAAATGCATCAAACAAAGCACACTGCACCTGAAGTTGCAGGGGAAATTCATCCAACAAAGCACATTGCACCTGAAGTTACAGGACAAACACATCCAACAAAGCACACTGCACCTGAAGTTACAGGACAAGCACATCCAACAAAGCACACTGCACCTGAAGTTGCAGGGGAAATTCATCCAACAAAGCACATTGCACCTGAAGTTACAGGACAAACACATCCAACAAAGCACACTGCACCTGAAGTTACAGGACAAACACATCCAACAAAGCACACTGCACCTGAAGTTACAGGACAAACACATCCAACAAAGCACATTGCACCTGAAGTTGCAGGACAAACACATCCAACAAAGCACACTGCACCTGAAGTTGCAGGGGATAATACTGAACTTTGGCGAGATCTTTCATCCTGTTTCAAA
>JADBJO010004207.1:195000-208301 GCA_016801955.1 Conus betulinus | reverse complement strand
TTAAAACTCTGCTGCAATGGGATGATTTGATGTATGCTTTTTTTTTTTTTTTTTTTTTTTTTTGTTGGGAGCACAAGGGAAGTAATTCTTCCATGCTTACCTAATGCAGGGAACTGTTCATAATTTTCCACCGATCGTGAACACCACCTCGAAAAGTTGCTATTATGAATGGAAAATTTTCTGAAGATCTACCATGTTTTCAATGGAAACACGTTCTTTTGGTGTACTTGTTAACATTTTGTATTTTCCGGCATCCCATGAAACAATGTTGAAAGAAGGTGTGTGTGTGTGTGTGTGTGTGGTGGTGGGGGGGGGGGGGGGGGGGGGCTTTTCCTTCCCGACTTATTTTTTACTTCCCCTGGTGAAAGTATATGTAATTCTGTTCCTCTTCACTGAACTGGCTGGGTTACAGTTTTCTGAAGTAAAAACGGAAAGTAAAAGCCAACCACACCGACCCTTTTTTTTTTTTCTATGTTTATCATGAACACTTTTAAAAAACTCTTTTATTTCATTGTATTTATTATTTTATTCATTGTTTATGTATGTATTTGTATTTTTAAGGGGGGGGGGGGGGTGACTTTGTTCGAGGCTTTAGGTTGGAGGGTGTGGAAGGAAAAGGGGGGCAAGGGTAAATGCGATGATCGCATAACCTTCTATTTATACTATGGATAAAAGCGAAGGACCAGTGTGATTGCACTAACATACTCACCTAGCACTGACTGACTGAGGCACTACATAGACAGTGCCATAACAGACCAGCTTCGATTTCCAGCACTGCCAAATGTAAAATGTTCAAAATCGGCATGGAAAACTGTTTGCATTGACCCATGGGACCATTACCCAGGATTGGTGACTCAAGGGTCACTCTCTTGAAGCATCTTCTCCAAGATCGCTGTTCAGATCTGTGGACAAAATCCAGAAAAAAGACTGACGGATTTAAAACCGGTTTCCACACCGGTTTAGTTCTCAAAAGGTATCACCTGTAGTGGCAGTACATGATGCACGTGCAAGGGTGTGTCTGGGACATGGATAGCACTGTTCATCCTTTGTTCAGCACAATACTGCATAAAAGAGAGCCTGTGAACAGGGCTGAAACAGACGTGCATCCAAAAGACAACTCGAGCAACATCTGCGGTTCGTGACTTCTCACCGATAGTATAGAATTTTGATGCATGTACATGTGTGCCACGCTGTCACGCTCGCGCACTAAACGCTCTATGTAACTAACCGCAAACAGTCCCTATAGTTAGAAGAAAAGCAGATTGGTTCGCTCCCTCTCCCTTCCTCCCCCAAGCTTTTTCCCAGATAGTGACTTTTTACATGAACGCAGGAGACTTTATGCCTTCTTTCTCTTGACGGTCTTGTTTGCCTCTGTGTGTGTGTGTGTGTGTGTGTGTGTGTGTGTGTGTGTGTGTGTGAGTGCGCGTGTGTGCGTGAGTGCGTGCGTGTGTGCGTGCGCGCGCGCGTGTTTCCATTTGCTCGGTCTTTTTTTTTTTTTTTGTTCTTGATGAGCGGACGCCCATTTACCTTGTAGCATGTCTGTTTCTTGGCTCTCGTTTGTTTCTTGAGAGTTATTCTTGCAACTCACTCTTTCTCCTTCAATGGTCTGACGAGAACGTATCCGTCTTCCTGCCATTTTTTGTTTCTTTTCCTTCTCTCTCTCTCTCTATCACTATCCTCTCCTCCTCTCTCTCTATCTGGGAACATTTATAACAACTGTAAAATGTGCTTTAGAGAGCTGCCCCCCTCCCCACCCCCACCCCCATCCTCTTTTCTTACGATGTCCTTCCAATCTCTCTCTCCACTCCACCTCTCTCGTCTCCGCCTCCTCCATCTCTCCTCCTCACATCTCCTCTATCTCTTCTCTCTCCTCTCCTCTCTCTTCTCCTCATCTCTTCTTCCTCCCTCTCCCCTCTCTTCTCATCTCTCTCCCTCCCCTCTCTCCCTCCTCTCTCATCTCTCCTCCGAATCCTCTTTCAGCTCTCCTCCCTTCTCTCTTATCTGTCTCTCCTACCCTGCTCCTCTCCTCCTCTTCTTCTCATCTCCTCTCCGTCTCCTCCTCTCTCTCGCTCCTCTCTCTCCTTATTGGAAGCTTGTATTTTTCGTGATGGTTTTGCTTTGACCTGCTTCGTTTCTGGTACTGGTCTCATGCCAAAATTGTCGTCGTCTTTGTCCCTTTTTTTTTTTTTTTTTTTTTTTTTTTTTTTGGGGGGGGGTGGGGGGTGGAGGAGTGGGGGATAGTGGGTAAGGGGAAGGGGAAGGAAGTTGTCTGACTGACGTCATCATCGTTTCTGGTCTAAGGCTCTCTTTTTCATACGATTGTTTGGTGGCATCTTTGCATGCCTTTCGTTTTTGTTTTCTATTATTGGTTGATTACTCTCCTCCCTTCCTCCACCATGAGCTGACGCATTCCTTCCTTTTGATAGCTCTACCTCCCTCGTCTCCCGCTCACTTCTCCCTCGTTTTCTTTGGAAATGACAGGTGTTCTGATTCACAACTGCTGCTTGATGTATGGAGGCGAAGACCGGACAACATACGCACACGCACATGCAACGCGCACACCGTGAAAAACGGCACACATGCGCCGACATACCATACGCCCACACGTACATGTACGCACGCATGGACAGGCGCGCGGTGCGCGCATACACACACAGAGAGAGAGAGAGAGAGAGAGAGAGAGAGGAGAGAGAGAGAGAGAGAGAGAGAATTGGTGCGTGTCTCTTGGGCGCGTTTACACAGGCCGCAGGTCTGGAGAAATGCAAACTGCGTGTAATTTTGAATGTAGTGTGGTGCATTAAGAACAGTTTGTTTCCAGTCTGTGAAAGTCTTATCCTGGACTCGTTTGTTGTGCTCACGTCAAAAACTACCCTGGCTGCCCTATCAGCCAACTTAATAAATGCGTTGGTGTAGGGGTCCAACGACCTCTCTCGTCTGGCTCTTCTCGCTGTCTCTGTCTCCTCTCTCTCTCTATCTCCTCATGATTTTTCGAAGCTGTTTTACCATATAAGAGAGTGAGAGAGAGAGTAGTCATGAACGTAGCCGCAGGTGGGTGGTGCGTGTCCTTGGTGGTACCGTGCCTTATTTTCTTGGCATGATTCAATTCTCACTTACGCAGGACTTCACGATCCGTATGTGACTGATGCGTAAAAGGAAAGAAAAAATGTTGGTCGGATCAGCAACAAACAATTAGCTGCTGCTGTTCTCGTAGGGGCTAGGGTTTCCTTAGGACAGTAATATTTCTTCAAGAAAAACGGTTATATGAAAAGATGTTTCTATTTTCCCCGAACAGTTATTATCCTTAGAACAAACGTGACGAGCACGTTTGCGAGAATACAGGCGATGTTATTATTATTGTTCGTTTGTTGTAGTGGTGTGTGTGTGTGTGTGTGTGTGTGTGTGTGTGTGTGTGTGTGTGTGTGTGGTGTGTGTGGTGTGTGTGTAGGGTGGGAGTTGTTATATTTTTTACGGCGATGATTCAATATCATCCACCATCCATTGTTTTCACTTTTTTCTGGGAAAAAAGGGTAGCATCGCTTTTTTCTCGAAGAGAATAACTACTTGTGGGTTTATGGAGCGGCGAATGTGTTGCCATGGAGGATCGTTTTGTGCTCTTCTTACCAACCCTCCTCCTTTTCCCCTCTTAATTCTCTTCACACATCCCACCTTACCTCCCTCTCCCAACCCCCCCCCCCCCTCCTCTGTGTGTTGTGTGTGTGTGTGTGTGTGTGTTGTGTGTGTGATGTTCTCAACCATCTTATCATGGTCTAAGAAATGTCGTTTGTAAAGAAATGAAAAAACGACATAGGTTTTTGTAATACACGCCTTTCAATCGTACTCCTCTCATTTCTATGGCAGGAGTAGGGTAAGGGCTTGGAAATTGGACCAGCTGCTAAATCGTACTTTTCGCCATGCGTCACAACTATAGGCGTAAGATTTTTTTGAAGGTGCTTACGACTATTGGGATACTTGCTAATCGTTCTTGTTGGTGTCCTATAGTACTTTCTGATTCATAGATCAGTTGAAATTCATCAATATCCTGTCAAATGCCAACAACAGCAATGACATTATGATTTTGTCTGAAGTGATTTTAAAAATGCTGAGAGCCCTTTTCGCAGACAGGGATTTTTTAGATATCGTACCATGTGTGGCTGCAATATTGGACCAGTGGTACAATATGCCAACCGTGCGGTACAAATGAGCTTCATCAATTCAAGCTGCTTTTTCGTGGTTTTTTTTTTTTTTTTTGTCTGTCTTTTTTTTTCTGTTTTTCTCTCTTCGTTTCTGTCTTTCTTTTTTCGTTCTCCTTCCTCTGCTGTTGTTGCAGATGTTGTGTTTTCAAGCAAAGTGTTCAGATAACAAGAAGATGAAACTTGGAGGTAAGGAAATTGCAATTGCCTGCAGTCACAGTTCAACAACAAATGTCTATTTTCTGTTCCAGGGTGTATGGAAGATGGACATCAGATGACATGCGTCAAGCTTTGCTGTCTTTGCGCAATGGAGAGGGGTTGAATGCCACAAGCAGAAGATTCAGCATCCCAAAGGCAACCCTTAAAAGGCATTTTCTTAGCAAAAACAAGTTTGCTAACCAGAGATGCCAAATCTTTTTTGGCAGACAATGCACTTTAACCACTGCTATAGAAAACAGACTTGTCAAACAGATCTTGTTCCTGCAAGGAATCTCTTTGGAGTGAGCCGCAAAGATGTAATGGAAATTGCCTATCAGTTGGCCGAGGCTGAAGGTATTCCCCATATGTTCAGCATCAACCATAAGGCTGCAGGAAAAGTATGGTTCACAAATTTTATGAGGAGAAATCCAGAGCTGAGCCTCCGGTCAGCAGAACCGACCTCAATGTCAAGACTGACGGGGTTCAACGGGAAAATGTGAACGAGTTCTTCGATCACATTGAGACAATAAAAACGACGATCACCCCTCACTTGATGGAACAAGAATATACAATGTGGATGAGGCGGGTCTGTCAACAGTGCACAAGCCTCCCAAAATCTTGGAAAGAAAGGAATGCGCCGAGTGGGTGTTGTAACCAGTGGTGAAAGGGGAGTCAACACTACTGTTGTCTGCTGCTGCAGCGCAGCGGGGACTTTTGTTCCCCCAATGATTATCTTCAAACGGAAACGGATGTTGGAGACTCTGAAAGAGGGAGCGCCGCCTGGAAGTTCTGTTCTGTGCAACCCATCGGGATGGATGGACCAGCCCACTTTCCTTCAGTGGATGCAGCATTTCATTGGGCATGTGAAATCTTCTAGAGAGGAGCCTGTGCTGCTGGTCATCGACGGCCATTCTTCACACACAAAGAGACATTGAAGCAATTGAACTGGCACGTGACAACGGTGTGATCATGATCTCTTTGCCTCCACACACAACACACCGCATGCAACCGTTAGACGTTGCATTTTTCAAACCCTGAAAACATACTATTCTCAAGCAGGTCACAGGTGGATGAAAAATCATCCTGGACGACGCATTCTGCCACATAATGTACCAGGATTATTTTCCGAGGCATATATGAAGGCAGCCACAATGACCACAGCTGCAAAGGGGTTCGAGGCAACGGGAATCTGGCCTGTTTGTAGAGATGTCTATGAAGAGCATGACTTCGCACCTTCTGAACTGCCAATAGTGAACTATATGAAGATTTCAGACCAAACAGCAAGCACTTCAGTGGAAGGTCATGAAAACCCACCACCTTTGCCACCTCGCCCATCATTGGAGACACACCACAAAACAGTAGGCGTACCACCTGTTGCCCCCACTGCCACAGTATCGGTCAACAAATCTCCCCCCTCTTCCTCCAAGAGTTGCCTACCCACCTGCCCCACGGCCACAGTACCAGTCAACAAATCAGTCAGTCTCCCCCTCTTCCTCCAAGGGTTGCCTACCCTCCTCCTGCGCCACTGCCACAGTACCAGTCAACAAACCAGTCTCCCCCTCTTCCTCCAAGGTTGCCTACCCCCCTCCTCTCCCACCAAAGTATCCAGCACATCAGGACACAGAAGCCAAGACTGCCTGTTGATGAAGTTTGTGCTGAACACCCACCAGACAGCTCTCCGTCTCCCTTCTCATCCCCGTCCTGGTGTGCTGAATCAACAGCACACTTTTCTTGCAAGTTCCAGAGGAGATGGGCTGGGAGAGTTGGCAAACCAAACCAGCATCCACAGAGAACACCTGTTGGAAGAATACGTCATCATCCCCGACAGCTTCTGATGGGAGGTGCTTTTTTCGCGGCGTTGTTATTGGACAGGAAAAGTCTCTCCAAACAGCCACTAGGGATTATGATGGAAACCAACAAACCCAGCTTTTTCAATCAGAGAACAGGTGTTGGCAGACAGTCTAAGGGGACAAACCTTATCATTTATGTTGGACAATATGCACATGTACACTGGTCTTGAAAACGACGGACTACACGCTGACATGCCCAGAAGGCTGCATTTTGACACGTTAGCAGAGAGAATACAACACATGACAAGCCCGACATCTTTACCAGGGGAGTTGGAGATCATGGCCACAGTGAAGTGATCCAACGTCCAGTCCACATCCACCACGTGTCAGCAGGATTCATCAGAAGATATGGGGAGGAATTCCCATTGGACCCAGTGCTGTTGGCTTTTACAGAATTAGGTGAATTCACTGGTCACTATGAAACCTACATTCACCAAGAAAATCTGTGTCACAGTCAGTCGTCACAACTGAATGTCAGTTCATCTACAGGTGATTTCATTCCCATTGGAGTCATGCTGTCAGTTAAGGCTGTTTCCTCAAACACGGTCTTCTAGATCAGCCAGGAAGGGGAAGTCAGAAATTCTGACGTCTTCCCCTTACAAGGCTACACTGAGAGCATCAAAAACAAGAAGTGCAGGAAAGTCCAGGGGGTCGAAACAAAGGAAGGACAACACAGGCAAAGAAGGAAGCAAAAGTACAGTGGATTTGACGTCAACAAAGGACAGCTGGTTTTGCATTTTGTGTTTTTGGAAAACAGGAAAGAGCACATGATCCAATGTGCCAAGTGCAAACAGTGGATGCATGAGGCGTGTGCTGACTTGATCAGTCAGGCAGACCAGTTTTTGTGTGATTTTTTGCAAATAAACACTAGTGACATGTGCAGGGAAGACACACACTAGAATGATCATACACCATCAGAATGTGTATGAGGACATAGTTAATCATGTGATTTTGTTTTAAGAGAATATTTTGAAGAACAGGTGTCAAAGGGACGGGTTGAGAGTTTGTTTTTGCTGGACATAAAAAGAAGAAAATTGAAATCTCTTTCAGATATTTTGGATAAACCACAAAGAGTAGTTTTGTGCTGGAAAAAAAGTGCTGACTTGAAAGAAAAGTCAAAAGATTAGTTTGATTTCTCTCTCTCTCTCTCTCTCTCTCTCTCTCTCTCTCTCTCTCTCTCTCTCTGTGTGTGTGTGTGTGTGTGTGTTGTGTGTGTGTGTGTGTTGGTGTTGTTGTTGTTGTTGTTGTAGTTGTTGTTTTAGAACTTGAATAGTTCAGTGTCTTGAGTTTGAAAAGTATTTTGCTTGTACGGGATAGCCTTTTTAAATAACGAAATAGGATTTTGTCAAATAATTTTTCTATCAATATTTTTCTTTTCTCAAAAGAATGCTTCATTCTGGTATGTTTACCGGAACACAGAATATGTCATAATAATTCTTCATTTGATTTGAAGCGTCTGAAATTATTTGTGACTAATGCATCTTTGTTGCAAGAAAGGTTTTACCATCTATCATTGTGTTTATCATAGAATTGGAAATTTTAAAGTCGGTAATTTTTTTATTGAAAATGCAGTTTGTGAGTTATCTGGACGTGTTTCAGGGTCTGATTTTATCAGTTTAATGCGGTTCTGTTGTGTGTAGGCATATGTGGTCCGATATCAGATGACAGAAGGTACGATTTCACAAGTAGTGTTGCTATATTGTACCACTTTCCGAAATTTCGTTTTTTGTTTTTCTAGCAAAATAAAATTTTCAGTTTTTCAGAGATGACTGCTTATCTGACTTGTGGTAAAGTCTGTTCTGCTATCATTTGGGATAAAAATAACCAGGCTCAGCTGCTTTTGCAGGCCTGAACAAGGACTTTTTCTTAGGGGGGTCAATTTTCCAAGCCTTTACCCTATATAAATACGTGTTTACTTAAATGTAGCGTCCTCGGCAGCCGAACGAAAGGCCGAAGGGTTTTCCGTCGTTTTTGTATTACTGGCCCCGAACTCTCGTCTCATCCTCTGTGTGTTATTCCCCTTTTCCAGCACGCACCTCTGCCGGTACCCCCCATTTTCTGTCTTTTTCTTCTGTATCTTCATCGTGTTTCGCAGTGCGGATGGGTGGGTGGCTTTGGCAACACTGTATGAAGACGGTAGTTTGTCAGTCGTGAGTGTTGTGTGTTCCTCTTGCTTTTTTTTTTTTTTTTTTTTTTTTTTTAAATCCCCTCCCCTTGGTGGGATCATGCGACCCTTGGCAACTCGCATCGAGTGTTAACGTACTTCAGTCATTTGCCGTCGTTTGGTGGTACTCTGCCCCTCGTCAGACCTTCTTTTGGTCCCCCCTCCTCTCTCTCTCTCTCTCTCTCTCTCTCTCTCTCTCTCTCTCTCTCTCTCTCTCTCTCTCTGTCTGTCTCTATGCCTCCCTCTCTCTCTCTCTCTCTGTGTCTCTGTCCTGCCTCTCTCTCTACTTTTTCTCTCTCTCTCTCCTCTCTCTCTCTCTGTCTCTGTTATCCCATACTCTGGACTCCTAATCTGATTCTCCAACCCGCCTTTCTCTGCAGTCCCCTTCTTCTCCTCTCTTCCTCTCATGCAGTCCCCCTTCCCCCTCGCTCATTCCATCCATCTCAACATCCTCTGTCTTTTAGATCTCATCTTTCTCTCTCTCCTCTCTCTCTCTCTCTCTCTCTCTCTCCTCTCTCTCTCTCCTCTCTCTCTCTCTCTCTCTCTCTCTCTTTCTTTTCTTGCTGTCTCCCCAAACGTTTTTTAGTGTACGGACTGTTCGTGTGCGTGCGTGTGCGTGTGTGTGTGTGTGTGTGTGTGTGTGTGTGGTGGGGGGGGGGGGGGGGGGATATCTTGCATTCATCGCTGTGACCAGTTAGTCATGAAAGCAACACCCCCTTCTTCTCCTCCTCTTTCCCCGCTTTCTCCATTTCGTTCATATTCCTTCCGTATTCACGACCACATCATCTGGTGCCCCGACTCCCAGGATACCCTTTCAGACGGAAAACTGTGGTCTGCTATATCACTGTGGTTGGGTTGGTGGTTTTATCTTTCCAGTGAAATGGCATATTGAAAACGATCCCTGTCCCCATCCCCCGAACCGCATATCTCCTGTTCTGTTCAGTATCTCTCTCGCGGGTGTAATTTCACCTAGAAAATGATGCTTCTCCCTCTCTGTCTGTCTGTCTCTGGCTGTTTTTCTGTCTGTGCCTTTCTCTCTCTCTCTCTTCTCTCTCTCTCTCTCTCTCTCTCTCTCTCTCTCCCTCCCCCCCCCTCTCTGTGTGTGTGTGTGTGTGTTTCCCCCCCCCCCCCCCCCAAACCAGTCCACATTAGTCCAGTCTCTTAAAAATGAATGTTTATCATCAATGTAATGGGGAAAAGTCGTACCAAAGAAAACGTTTCTGCAAAACTTACTATACTTTGATCAACAAGCAGTTCATTGTGTATCTGCTTTCGCACATCGGGTTTGATATCAGGAAATAAACGACTAACTGTAACGAGCCCAGAGAGAAATTCAGCAAGGGCTGAAAATCAGCTGTTACCATGATTATTTCGCTAAATGGCAGTGCAGTGAAAAACCTGTGCACAACGTAAAACGTTCTGTTAGTTCTGAAATAACTCCAGTCATGACTCCATGAGGTAGGGGCGGTGAGGGTAAACACTCACAGCAGCCATGATGTGTGTTCGGAGAACGTGAAGAAATGTGAACTGCAGGCTACTCTGTCCTCTGATGCGGCCACCGCCGCTTCTTCCATTACACTTCTTAGTCTGGGTCAAGAAACATGAGCGGCAAAGTAATCTGCCTTCGGACATGATAGCCATTGTGGGTAAACAAAATACGGGCAGCAAAATAACCTGCCTTCGGATACAAAATAATCTCCCTTCGGATATGAAATAATCTGCCTTCGGATACAAAATAATCTCCCTTCGGATATGAAATAATCTGCCTTCGGATACAAAATAATCTACTTTCGGATACAAAATAATCTACCTTTGGTCATGATAGCCATTGTGGTAAAGAAATACGAACAGCAAAATAATCCACTTTTGGACACAAAATAATCTTCTTTCGGACACAAAATGACCTACCTTCGGTCCTGATAGCCATACAATCATACGGCGCTTCCTTCACTGTTTCTGGCCTGATCGCCGAAGACCTTTTTTTTTTTTTTTTTTTTTTTTTAAATAACAAAACTGACTGGTTGAAGTAAGACGAGCAGCAGAGGAAACTGTTTGTCTCTGACTGCCCGGACTCCTGTATGTCTGTGACCTCTTTTGCCCTGATTCCTCGCTGTACATGACTTCATTTGGTGAAGGTAGTACGACCAGCAGAATAGACTGCCTTCCAGCCTGCTTCTTGTTCGACTGCTTCTAGCATGGCTAACGCTTGATGAGCGAGTAGCAGAGTGATTCTGCTGTCGACGACATGGTCCGCCATTGCTCATTGAATATAGTACTGAGTGTAATAGCAGCAGCCGAACACACAACGCCCGTTACGTTGGTCGTCATGGCTCCTTGAATTATAGTACTGAGTGTAATTGCAGCAGCGGAAGACACAACGCTCGTACACACAACGCATGTACGTTGGTCGTCATTGTCCCTTGAGGTGTGGTGCAGATAAAGTGAACAAAAAAGAGTACACTGTCTCTTAAGAGATTGCCTTAATTAGTCTGGCGAATCAATAGTAGTAAGTTAAAGTAACAAACGGGAGAAGCCAACAGTACTAAGTAACATCAACAACACAAGACAGATAAGAAGCAATAGGGTAAGTAGTTACTGACAGTGCCAAGCACCTTTGTTCTTTGTGTGGCAGCAGTCGTACAGAGTAATACGACCAGCAGAGTAGAAATATTCCGAAACAACAGAGCAAATGACCTCGCCTATCCTTCTCGTGTTTGTGTAGCACAGAGTAACGTGGACAGCAGAGTACAGATAAGAAACAGCAGTATTTTCAGTACTGTCGCTTTTTGTTCTTTGTGTTTTAGTAATACAAATTAACGTGTATATCAAGTAAAGATAGCACATCAGCATATTGTAGATTAAGAAACAACAGAAAAAAATAAATTTATTAACATGCAGCAAAATAAACTGTTTTCGGGTGAAGACACAGCATAGTAAATACCTTATCAACATGCAGCAAAATAAACGGCTTTCTGACACGAACAGGGTAAAAAACCGTTCGATAATAACGTGAACTGTGTACATTGTCTGGGAAACACGATTGTGCTTGCTCGAGATCGTGTGTTTCAATAGACCCTACGGCCCGTCACGTATGCATGGATAACAGTGGAACTGATGACAAAATATTATATTGGGTATTTATATAATGCCTGTCCTCGATCACAGACCAAGCTGTAAAGCGCTTTACAATAAACACACTACCTCACTCACTCACTCAACGGGCTGCCTACCCAGAGTAGAGCCGGCCGAAGAGCAGCCTACTGGCGCTCATTCAGTCGTTTCCCGTACCATTCAAATATCAGTCACTCACTTTCATTTATCTCATTTATTCCTCCAGTTTCTCACATAGGATGCATACGATGTTTATACGTGTCCTCTCCATTTCCACCGGTACATGATGGCACACGATAACAGTAAGTGACAATTTTGTGGGCTTGGTAAGAATTAACAGGCTTCAGTTTACATCAGTTTTGTGAAGGCTCTAGTCCCTGGACATCACAGCAACCAAGCAGGCAACCAAGCCGCCTAATTAACAAGACGCGGGCCGGTGATCCCGACAAACAAGTGGTTTGGACGATGTGACTTTTGAGAGAGAGAGAGAGAGAGAGAGAGAGGCTTTCCTTTTTTTTTCGAGAGAGAGAAGAGAGAGAGGGATGGTGGGGGAGGGGGCTCCTTTTTTTCGGGGGGGGGGGGGGGGGGGGGGGGGGGGAAGGGGCCACGAGCCAACTGGCCTGTTCTAAAAGCGAGGTAGGAATATTACTTACCTCCCTGTTTCTCTCCTCCATCCTTCAGCTGCTCCGCTCTCGGTCGGTCTTTGCACGCGTCCCCTCCTCCACTTCCTCCTCCCCCTCCCCGCCTCCTCCTCCTTCTCCCTGGCTCCGCCCTGGCTGCTCCTTGTCTCGTGTAGTGGCCTTGGTCATAATTCACTTCTTACCCTGACCGAGGGCCCGTGGTTTCTGGTTGGTCAGCCGGTTGTCTTTGACGTAAAGCCCCCGCCGCCACACAGACCGGATAAAACAAAAAATACTGATGCCCGCCTGCCACACCACCTTTCCACTCCTCTAAAAACTGTGTGGGACTCGCAGCTTTTCCGGCTACCGCTATACTACCACACACATCCCCACACCCTGTCCTGAGGTTGACACGCCAGGAACGAGGGAGTGAGTGAGTGAGGTGGCAACAACGTCGACAAGGGACCCCTTCGCCCGTGGAACCCCCCCGCCCTCTTTAGTCTCGTGTAAACCCGATCAGGGGCTGGGCCTGGCGGGTTGGGCTGTCGTGCGCGTGACGTGGAGAAGTGAATCCCTTCTTCATTCATTCCTTCGGCTCCCTCCGTCCGTGTGCTGGTGTCGTGTGGTGTGGTGTGGTGTGGCAAGGATGCTCGTCAGTGTTCGTCAGTGGTCGGTGCGGTGCCGCGCAACAACCAGGTCTGATTCATCGCAAGCAGCAGCACTATTGTCGTGCCAGCGAGCTAGCTCTCCCTCCGATTTGTCTGTCCCTGGCATGTGACTGACTGACTTGTGTGTGTGTGTGTTGTGTGTGTGTGACACGGGAGAGCAGGTTTCGCCGCTTCTGTGTGTGTGCTGCTTGGTTGCTGGTGGTAGTGGTGATTTGCTGTGTCGCTCGTCAACAGGGAGACGGAGTGGTGTATTTTTTTTTTGTAATAATTATTTTTTGTACATTTTAAAATTCTATTATTATTATTATTATTTTACTTTTGTGTTCTGTTCGTGTTTTCAGTGACGGGGTCGAAGGAAAAAAAACAAAAAAAAAAAAAACAAAAAAAAAAAAAAGGAAAATCTAGATTGCAGTGACTGTTTTTTATTATATACGGTAGTAAAGATACAGGTTTAATACGAGGTTGAATATGTGTGTGCATGAAACAGGGGAAAAAAACTG
>JADBJO010004207.1:182500-192500 GCA_016801955.1 Conus betulinus | reverse complement strand
GAAACTGGGCGACAGGGAAAGTATCAAGACGGATAGAGAGAGAAAGCCGTTGGAGAAGGAGAGTGTACATGTCTGCTTAAACGTTTTGATACGATGAGACCTTTTCGCAAAACCTTGGGGACGGGTGGGGATGGGGGTGGGTTGGTGTGGGAAGCAGACCTAGAGAACAATACAATATGGTCACATGGCAGCCAATAATAATTGCCGCAGAAACGGGAGCAGGTGCGCATTCTTGACATTGGGAAATTGAAATGGAATGGTGTGGATGATGATGCAAAAGAGAGAGAGGTAGGAGTGCAAGGGTGGGGGGGGGGGGGGGGGGGGGGGGGGGGGGGAGAGGGGGTTTGGGGTGGGGGCGGTGAGGGGAGAGAGAGGGGGGCGGGGTGGGGGTGGGGTGGTGGGGGGGGGGAGGGGGGTGGGGGGGGAGAAGGTGGGGGGGGGGGAAAGGGGGGGAGAGGTGGGGGTTGGGGGGGGGGGGCAGAGAAGAGAGAGGGGGGGGGGGGTGGGGAGATGAGGAGAGGAGGAAGCCGTGGTTTTGGCAGAGAAAGAAAAGAGATGAGGTTGGTTGGGCCGAGAGAAGAGAGAGAGGAGAGCTGGGGTTATTGCAGAGAAAGAGGAGAGAGGTTTGGTGGTGCAGAGAAGAGAGGAGGTGGGGAGGTGCAGAGAGAGAAAGAGAGAGGCAATGGGGCAACCTCGTCTTTTTTAAGCAATCACTCCTTGAGGGACGCCAAATGCGAGAGAAGAAAAGAAAACGAAAGATAGGATTTGGGTAGAATATAATGGGATGGTTGGAGAGGGGATGGGGGATGGAGGGTGTGATAGGAAAAGAGGGTGAGAGATTTCCCGTTCACACTATCTTGGGAATCACCCATATGTGCGCATGCACATAGACAAAGGGGGGAGGGGGGGGGGTGGGGGGGGGTGGAGAAGAGAGAGACAATACATACGTAAGGGAAAGACAACTGGCGCGCGCGCCACACACACACACACACACACACACACACCACACACTGCGACAGGCGGCAGTGCCATTTGGTCACAAGCTGCACGGACAGCAAATAATGACAAGGCCCCAGCGCAACCCCTCTGTCGTGCTCTCTCTCTCTCTCTCTCTCTCTCTCTCTCTCTCTCATCCTCTCTCTACTCTCTCCTCTCTCTCTTCTCCTCTGTCTGTGTGTGTGTTGTGTGTGTGTGTGTGTGTGTGTGGTGGCGGCACAGGCCTCGACCAAAATTTCGTTACCCTCAGAGCCGACGAAAATTGCTTTTTTTTATGAGGCCACCACCACACCAGACCAGGAAAATAACACTCAGGGGATGGGAGAGAGAGAGAGAGAGAGATAGATAGGGAGAGGAGAGAGAGAGAGAGAGAGGGTGGTGATGATTGGGGCAGGGAGGGATGAGAGATATGGGGTGGGGAAGAGGCCAGTGGAGAGGAGGGGCGAGGAGGCCAAAACTGCGGACAATCGAATTTTAAAAACTCGTGGTCTGGAATTTTGTATAAAGAAACAAAAGTGGGGTGGGTGTCAACCCAAACGTAGAGAGGAAAGTGTGTGTGTGTTTGAGAGAGAGAGAAGATAGAGAGAGAGAGAGAGAGAGAGAGAGTAGTGGGGCAGGAGGGCCATTGATTCCCACCTTTTCTTTCAAAGCATTGCCCGCTTTTTTGCGTGCTTGTGCGCGCACGCGCGCTCGTGCGCCGCGCGCGCGCGCGCGCGCGTGTGTGTGTGGTGTGTGTTTAGTGATAGATTTGTACGATCTTCACTTTCTTAGGCTGATACGGTCTCTTCAGTTTTACACAACTAAAGCGCATATAGCAAACATGAAGACGAGAGAGACAGACAGGACAGACAGACAGACAGACAGACAGATGTGATTTGGGAAGGCTTGGTGGAGAGATCCAGACAGACAGAGGTTTGTATTACCGCAGTGCATATTAACCACTGGGTTACTGGCGGCCCCCAAAGCGCTGTGGCATCGAAACAGTCTTACAGTTTTCTCTTATGGAAGTTTCCATCACTGTGGTATGGAATAGTCTCACAGTTTTCTGATCAAGTTTCCCCATCACTATCCAGTGCAACAGTCTGGCGGTTTTCTTGTGGAAGTACCTCTCTCTAACGCTTCAACATGCTGCCGACCAAAGACTGCTGACCTGCAGCGGGAGGTTCAGCGGTGCCAGACAGAGAGGTCCCCTGGACAGACGGTGCCGCTGCTGTCGCCAGCTGCTGTTCAATTCTTCAGTCAGTCTGCGCCAGAATCTGATTTCGCCGCCCATGGTAGTTTAGCGTCTCCGCGTTTTGTGGCCAGAGGGAGAAGTGCCCTGTCCATCAATTAAGGATGGACGGTTGACCCTTTTTCTGAAAGTGGGGCAGAAGACAGAGAGAGGAATGAATCGGGGTGTCTGATCTGGCTTTAGAGAGAGAGAGAGAGAGAGAGAGAGAGAGAGAGAGAGAGAGAGAGAGAGAGAGAGAACGGAGTTGTCTGGATTTGAGAAAAAGAAAATAAAGATTGGTTCTGTTTGTATGTTTCGTTGTACTGTTTGCCAAAAACTACTTTTATCGGTATAGAATAAGAATACGAGATAAAGGCTTCCTGTGTTACTAGTATTCATCGTCTCTCTCTCTCTCTCTCTCTCTCTCTCTCTCTCTCTCTCTCTCGCTCTCTCTCTCCCCTCTCCTCCTCCCTCCTCCTCCTCCTCGTCTTCCTCCTCCTCCTTCTCCCCCCCCACCCCCCTCTCTCTCCCCACACCTAACCGAAATCTCCTCTCCCCTTTCGCCATGTTTCCTTCCTGTCTTGTATGAAGATTCCCCGAAACATATTTTCTGGTGGGGGTTGGGGTGGGGTGGGGGATAGGGGAGGAGACAAACAAAACTTGAAGGCGCACCGAGGAGGTTTGCAAGTGGGTTACATGAAAAGAAGCTGAAGTGTCCCACCACCTCTCTCCTCCCATGCCCCTTCCTTACCCCTCTCATCCCCAGCTGAAGATCAGAGCCCAGAGAAACACACACACACACACACACACACACACACCACACACACACACACAGAGACACAGAGAGAGAGAGAGAGAGAGAGAGCAGCACAGCGATATCAATCAGTGGGGTGTGTGGAATAACTCGGGTTTATTGAATGTCTAACCGCCGTCCCGATTCCACGCGCAACCACTCCCCTTCTGTCCTCGATACGATATGGACTGTCATTTATTCACGGCCGGCTCTACGCTCGTTATTGCCTTACTAACTGATTGCAGTTGAAATAGTCCACTACATGAGCCGTCGCTTTGATTTCCCGGTTGCTGCCGTCCTCTCTTGGGTTGTGCGCAACCTCCTCTCTCTCTCTCTCTTCTCTGTCTCTCTCCCTCTCTCGCTGATCTCCTCTCTCTCTCTCTCCTCTCTCCTCTCTCTCTCTCCTCTCCGTCTCTCTCTCTCTGGCCTGTGTGGGTGAGCGTGCGCGCGTTCCCCACAGCTTCACTCCTCTTTCGTCTACCGGTCCCCTTACCCTTCTACCCCCCCCCCCCCCCCCCCACACACACACTCTCTACACTCACGCACACTCACAACACACACACCACACACACACACACACACACACACACAACACACACCACAACCACACACACCGCACATACACAACACACACACACACACCAATCACCTCTCTCTCTCTCTCTCTCTCTCTCTCTCTCTCATCTCTCTCTCTTCTCACTCACACTCACTGACTCACTCATTCACTCACACAGACTCAAACACACACGCACGCACACACACGCGCGCGCGCGCGCAAACACACACACACACACACACACACACACAGAGGGAGAGAGAGAGAGCAAGCACTGGAACGTGAAGCAAAGGAGCTGAAATCCTTCGTTTGTGAACAGTTTAGCAGGTGACTGCGATACGTTACTCCCAGCAGGTGGAAAGCGCTGTGTCATGGGGGACCAGTCGGAAGTTCACACTCATGGACAACTCGCCAAGTCCCACACATACGGTGATGTATGTATGGACATGTGAATCCAAACAGACTGTCTTTAAATTTAAACAGTTCGTCTTGCCTTCGGATTCATTTTGTGCACAATTCGCCTCATCTTCGATGTAAACGAGAGAAATGTTGTGTGTGAGTCGAGAGATTGGAAGGAATTTCTGTTCAAATGGTGTACCTGCCATCACTTTTTTTTTTTTTTCCCATGCGCCATACTGTCCCGCAAGTTCTTCCTTTCTCCTTCTAGGAGAGTAGCATAGCATAGCATAACATAGCATCGCTTGGCACGGTATAAAAAGGCCTCTTTGAACAGTGTTTAAAATTCTTTTGAACACGTGTGTGTGTGCGTGCGCGCGTGCGCACATGTGTGTGTGTGTGTGTGTGTGTGTGTGTGTGCGTGTGTGTGTGTTCTTCAATTTAACCTTTGCTCACCAACAAGTTCACGATTTTTGCGCCCCCATGTCTTGTGCATACATTGCATGTATTGATCGCTAACCATCTCTTTGAGCACACCGTGTGTCTGTTGGAACAACGCAAAGCCGAAACAATTTCCTTCGTTAACGTGTAGGCTTTAAACACGAAAACTTCAATTTCAAAGGCTACTTAGACACGCTGGCACCGGCATGTTTCTCCCCCACGCCCAACCCCCATCCTCCGGGTTTTGTTGTTGTTGTTGTTGTTGTTGTTGTTGTTCGATTTGTTTATTTTCGTTTCCTTAAATGTTCCGCCATCTGTCCTTCATCTTGCCGTCCCGTCCTCTCTGTCTCTCTCTCTCTCTCTCTCTCTCTCTCTCTCCTGTTTTCTTTCCTTTTCTTCTTCTTTTTCTTTTCTTCTTCTCTCTCTCTCTCTCTCTCCTCTCTCTCTCTCCTCTCTCTCTCTCCTCTCTCTCTCTCTCTCTCTCTCTCTCTCTTCTCTCTCTTTTCTAGAACTGTGGAATGCAGTCGCGGGGGAAGTGGAGGATGTCTCATAAAATCGATAAATGAAGGCGTTACAATCTTTCGATCATCGTACAGACCTTTCCAACGCACATTTTCGCGCCAACGTGGGGTTTCTAACCTTCACCCACCCTCTCCCCATTTCCCCCCATCACCACCTGTCCACCTCTCCGCCCTTTCTCTTCTCCCACCCCTCTCTCTTTCTCTCTCCCCCACCCCCTCTCCACCCGTCCCTTCCTTGCTTCGGTGACGGAGTGTGCTTGAAATGCAACCGAGTACTCAAACGAGTCGAAGCCGTTGGCCCACTTTCTCAGTTGAAGTGTGCAGTGAAGTGATGATGACGTGAAGCAGCTCTGTCTGCCCCACCCACCTCCCACCCCCACCTCCCACCACCACCCTCCCCCCCCTTCACCCCTCTTTCTCTCCATCCCCTCTTTCTTCCTTCTTTCTTCTTTCCCTTTCCCTTTCCCTTCATCCGTCCCAGTAGCGGGCTGGACAAGATCAATCCATGGCTATCACCACCAGTAAAGGGCACAGAGACCGTGTACTCATCGCGACAAAGTTCACTTTTTTTTTTCCCAGTCGCGACACGTTCATGCGCACACGTATATAATTCCTACTAAATGCGTGAAATAAGAGAGGGTGAGACAGGCAGGACAGAGTAAGACAGAGACCAGCCGCCGTGGCGAAGTGGTTAGTAGGTGTCTGTATCTCTCGGGCCTGGTTGACGCCAGGATATATTATGAAGAGGAAGCGTAGAGTACAGCCCTGTCATGTAGTCTCAGACCGAAATGGAAATCCGTAGCATCATCATAATCATCCTCATTCTCATCGATCAGCATAAAAAAAAAAAAGTCTCAAATTCTGTGGCCCTTCATGCCCTGCTCTCATGGTGACCTCAATTTCGATGTCCTCTCCACGTCTGTGGCCTTGGTTTGGTTCCGTCGGGGTCACCGGTATCGGCGAGTCCATGGGGGCTGTCGTTGGACGGACGACGTGGTGGCGCCCTCCGGAGGGAGAGCTCACTCACGCCGGCTCCGCGACTAGCAATTTATTGTCGTCAGTAGGGGGCTTAGTAGGTGTGTCCTGCGTATGTTAGATCAGAACAGGCGCCACTGAACACCACTGAAGTGACTCGGCAGCAGTGCAGTGTCTCCTCCGGTGGGTTGCCTCTCTGACGACTTGACATTGACTGCTGCCTGTGTGGATTGCCGGTGCCGGGGCTGCGGCGGGGCCGACCGGGCTGTGGGTGACTGGAGCCATCATTTCCTTTTGATTTTTCACCGATGCGAAAGAGATGGGATGATTGGCTTTAAAGAGGGTAGCGGTCAGAAAGAAAATGTTTTGCTTAATATGTATAGTTTTTTTTTTTCCCTGCAGAGAGAGACATATACATGATGGGGGGGGGGTGGGTGGTGGTGGGGGGGGGGGGGGGGGGAGTTTTAAATGTCCTCGTAAGTCTTGCATGACGCATACGTTGATATCTACCTGTCTATCTATCTACCTGCCTATGCCTATCAATCAGTCAGTCAGTCAATCTGTCAATCTCTCTCTCTATTTCAGAAACGAAGACAAAACTTTTTTTTTTTAACGTCTCCTAGTCTGAGATTCTGTTTCTTGTGGTTTTGAAATCCACTGCACCTTCGACTGAAACAAAGATATTAGGTGTTTCTGTTTTCTCCCCACATCATGTACCGCCATGATTTTTGTTTTTGTTTTTGTTTTTGTTTTATTTTTTGTTTCCTACCCAGCACGGTAAATTATAGTAACGTCGTCCTGGGTCTTGGTGCCTGACACTGTCGGCCATCTTATTTGCAGGAAGTCCCCCACCCCATGGCCTACCCTACTTTACCATCACCCACCACCATTACTTTTGCCCCACCCTCCGCCTTCCTTCCTGCTCTTCCCCGTTCATGAATTGGCTTAAGAGGAATCGAAATTCTTTCATTTCTTTTCTTCTTTCTTTCTTTTTTTCCCCTTTTGTGTGGGTGGGTGACTAAGCCTCATAGAAAGTCTGTGTTCTGCATTTAGAGACCGAAAGGGAGGATTTTCTTTTGCTGCCTGGTCTTTTTTTTTCTTCTTTTGTGCCGGGAATGTTTGACAATCACCAGTTGGGATTGAGTCACGCACGTGCTTACAGAGCGCATGCGTGGTCAGACTCTCTTTTCTCTCTCTCTCTCTGCCCCCACCCCCCCCGCTCCCCTCTCTCCTCTCTCTCTCTCTCTCTCTCTCTCCCATGCAGAAGACACACGCGTGTGCATGTGCATAATCAGTACAGTTGTGGTGGCATACTGTTGTATGCGTGCGCGCGCGTCCGTGCGTTGGAGCGCGACCGCGCGCTTTGTGGCAGAACACGGGAACTTGGAAACGCTTGACTAGTCCGGCCTGCTGAAGTCGTGTGCAGTGTTGCACGTTATAATGTGAACCAGTAAATCAGCGGTGCTCTCCCTCCTGTTCCTCCTCCTCCTCCCCCCCCCCCTCCCCCCCCTCCCCCCCCCCCCCCCCCCCCCCCCCCCCCGCCTCAATCCCTCACACCTCCAGTCAATCCACCCCCACCCCTCCTTTCCATACAAACGCACTATCGCGCTTTCACCGAAAGCGGGGAGTAAGTACCAGTTTTATCCACAACTGATAACGACCGTGCGAAAGATAGAAGCTCAGTTTTCCCTGTCACAATGTCGCATCTCGGTGACATTTTATGTACGTGTACAGATGGAAAACGGTCGGGGGGTGGGAGCTGGGGTGGGGTAGGGGTGAGAGGTATGCGCTCGTCTGTGTGTGTGTGTGGGGTTGGGGGGGGGGGGGGTGAGTGTGTGTGTGTGTGTGTGAGAGAGAGAGAGAGAGAGAGAGATGATGAATAGGATAAGCCTGGCACGATGAGCGTCAGAACGAGTCAGCCCGTGGTATATTGCTCGCTTGGCAACATCACCGCCCACCGTCACCCCACTATCACCACCACCACTACAACCACCACCCCGACCACCAGCACAAACCATCAGCCCACACAGCACAGCTGGAGCTGATGATATCAGAATCGGTCTGGTTTTCCCCTTTGAATCGCTATCACCAACACCCAACCCGTTTCCATCCTAAAGCCCTAACCTGACTGGGGTCGCGCGCGCATCTCTCTGTATCTCTTCTCGGTCTCCCTCTTTGTCTTCCCTTCAACTCGAGTCTGTGTGCGCATTATCGCCACGAGGAGAGTTAGACACCCTAACACAGGCACTGGAAAACACGCACACACACACGCACGCACACGAAAGTCGGGCATCGGTAAAATTTAAAGTTTCTTTGCGTCGGGATAGAGGAAGCACTTCATTCGCATATGCGTCGGGATAGAGGAAGCATTTCATTCGCATATGTGTGTGTGTGTGTGTGTGTGAGAGAGAGAGAGAGAGAGAGAGAGAGAGAGAGAGAGAGAGAGAGAGAGGTTTTTTCTTTCTTTCTTTGTTTTTCACTCCGGTGAGTTTTGCTTGTGTGCAGGGTTGTCACTAGCTCGCAAACCTTTGATGTGTATGTGTGTGTGTGTGTGTGTGTGTGAACTGGGCTGTGCGGTGTTGAGCGGTTGGTAGCCGTGGCCGTGACAAGCTTTGAGATCTTTTAGAAATCCGTTTTCGAAGAGTTGCAAAGCATCCGGCCTGCTGGTCTTGTCTTTCTGTGGCCTGCCAACATACGTGTGTGTGTGTGTGTGTGTGTGTGTGCGAGTCGAGTTTTTAGTACATAGCGGCGAGGTGCAGCGCGGCTCGTCGGGATGTTATTAGGCGCTTTAGGGGATCGAGTTAATGACACGCGCGTGTAGAGATCGATGAGAGCGTTTATGGTACTTTGCTGATGGAGCCCCAGTCCTTGAAATAGACGGCGGTGGTAGAACTGTGTGGGCAGTTGGGGCACGTGGGCATTTTTCTTTCTGTCTTTCTTTCTTTTTTTCATAAAAAAAAAAAAAAAACCATTTAAATGGTTAAATAAATGTAGTGAACCGCCAAAAAAATGGGTTGGTTGTTGCCAGGGATGACCGAATTTCACTGTGTGTGTGTGTGTTTTGAAGTTTATCTCTCTCTCCCTCCCCCCCCCCCCCCCCCCCCCCCCCCCATCATTTCTGTCGAGGCCAGGGAGCGGTGTTCGTTAGTTGTGCTTGCGTCACGCACGTGCCTCGGCGGAGTCGGTATGTGTGATCAGAATGATTAGTGGAGCGAATCGTTGTTGTTGCCAAGGCAGATGTTTTCCTTTCAGATGAACGTCTGATTCATCGTTGTTTAGAGCCTCCCTCCTTCCCCCAACCCCCCCCCCCCCCCCCTTACCACCCCACTGTCTTCATCCGTCTGCTCTCTCCCTCTCTCTCTCTCTCTCCCCCCTCCGCTCACCTCTTCTCCCTCCCTCTCCCCCCTCCCTCCTCTCTCTCTCTCTCTCTCTCTCTCTCTCTCTCTCTCTCTCTCACTCACACACACACACACACACACACACACAAGCGAGCTGTTCGGATCCAATTCCTCGCTTCTCCCTCCCCCCACTCCTCCTCCTCCTCTTCTTCCTCCCCCACCACCAGCAGATCCAACACAGCGGCAGGTGGCTGTCGCTGCTGTACCTGGTGATAGTGTAGAGCAGTGTACGTGTGCCCCGTGTGTCGGCGGTGTCGGCGGCCCATGTGTGTGTGTGTGTGCTCTGTGTGTCAGCAAAGTGACGTGAACCTGATCCACCCCCGCCTGCAGCCAGGTCACCCAGTTCCACGTTAGGGACGTTAGGGGGGTTGGGGGGGGGGGGGGGGGGGGGGGCTGCTGCTCAACTGTCTCTTGAAAGGAAGGAAAGAAGAGAGAGAAAAAAAGAAAGAGAAATGCAGCCCAGGGCTTTTGAGCCGTGGGGGCTTTAGGCGCGTGCGTAACAAAGGTCAGTGAGAACGGCAGTCTGGGGGTTGGTGAATAGCGGCATAATGGGCACGTCGATCTCTCGTCTGCCCTCATCCTTCGCACGGCTTTGACTGAACGAGGTGTGTGGTTGGATGGGGCTGATCTCCCGGTGGCTTTTCTCTCCCCCCCCCCCCCCCCCCCCCAGTGACCTGTGTGTTACGCTGTATGTGTTCTGTGCCGTGTGGTGTT